>ML317031.1:0-24142 GCA_005239505.1 Nicotiana paniculata | reverse complement strand
CCGTTTAGCCCGCGGGCCCGGGTCGGGCCCGGGTCGGGCCCGGCCCACCTGCCACCCTTAGTCCAAACTAGGGGTTCGGACCAAATTCCATTTACCCATTCACCCCCGAGCCCGAATATTCAATTGGTTTCGAAATCTGACCCCAATTCGAGGTCAAAATTCCCTAATTCTACCCAAACCCCTAATTTCTACCCTAAAAATTCTTGATTTTTTATTGAAAAGTGATGAAAAACATTGGGTAATTGAAAGAGAAGAGTTTAGAATTGTTTACCAACACTTTGGGAATGAATTTGTGTGAACAGAATCGCCTCTAGGTCTTTGTAGTTCGAAAAATATGAAGAAAAAGGTTCTGCCCGTTTTAAAATCTGATTTTATATAACTAGACAGGCTTTTATCGCATTCGCGATGGGCCTGTCGCGTTCGCGTAGGGTCAGGACCAAATGGCCTTGGCGTTTTCGGTGACCTAGCCGCGTTTGCATAGGATAAATGGCTCCCCTCCCCCCAGACCCACTTAACTCACTGCGTTCGCGTGTGCCTGCCTGCGTTCGCGTTCGCGTTCGCGTTTGCGTCCAAGGCCACGTGTTCGCATAGAACAAAAATGACCACAGTGCAAATCTACTCTACGCGTTTGCAAGTGGAGTAACGCAAACGTGAAGAACAAATTGACTGTTCACCAGAACAGCAAAAACAAAAGACTTTAACATGTTCAAAACATCTCGTAGCCTATCCAAAACTCACCCGAGCCCTCGGGACTCTAAACCAAACATGCATGCAAGTCTAAAAATATCATACCGACTTTCTCGTGCGATCAAATCACGAAAATAACATCTAAAACTATGAATTTTACCTCAAAACTCATCATTTTTCTCAAGAACACTTAACTTTCACTATTTCTCAATCGAACGTCCGAATCATGTCAAATAAATTTTGATTCTTACCAAATTTCACAGATAGGACTTATATATCATAACAAACCTGTATCGAGCTCCGGGACAAAAATACGGGCCCGTTGCCAACAGTTTCAAACATTAATTATTTCTTTATTTCATTGAAAATCCAGCAAAACAATTTTCTTTAAAAATTGATTTCTAAGGCTAGGGACCTCGGAATTCAATTCCGGGCATACGCCCAAGTCCCATATTTTACTGCGGACCTCCCGGGATCGTTGGAACACAGTTCTGGGTCCGTTTACTAAAAATGTTGAATAAAGTCAACTAAAACCAAAATTTAAATTCTAAAAATTAATATTTCTCATATTTTCACATAAAAGCTTTCCGGTTTCACGCCCGGACTATGCACGCAAATTGAGGTAAATAAAATTAATTTTTTAAGGCTAATGAGAATGGAATGAAGTCTTAGTTTATAAGATAAACCTTTGGTTCATCACAATTTCCAACGGTCCAAACCATTTATTCATACGACATCGGGGTAGGGAAATATGAATTTTTGAAGTAGGGTCGCCAAATCACGTCGTCGCACTTCGGAGAAACTGACAGGTTTATAAGCCAGGTTGCGAGGATATTTTCTCCCAATATATTGAGATTTAAAGTCACATGTGTCTAGTTTCCAACGCTGCAAACTGTTTGTCCGTACGATATCAGAATAGAGTGATACAAGCGTCTGAAGTCGCACTGCTCAAGCTGCCAAGCGGGCAGGTTACCCACCTGCTTGGAGAATTGAGGCGGTGGGATTATAAGTGTTTCTTTTCCCATTATATTTCGTCAAAATACAGAGAATACAAACTCCAAAACACTCTCAATCTCACCAAGGACTTTTCCAAGAAATTTCAAGCAAGATCAACATTCTTTTCATGAAATCAAGAAGTGATACATTATAACGATCCCTACGACGTAAGTATCGCTATATCGCCTCTCTTTTTCTTTGTAGTTTGAGTTTTGGAAGGTACTTCATAGTTAATAAAATGTATACTTTCTGTAGTTAGGATTTTTAATATCAAGGAAGGTTGATAAATTCATTTCCTAATAGTTAGAACTCACGGGACGGTGATCGGAAGCCGCCAGTTCGATTTATTTCACTTTTAGTGGACTGTTTTGTAGTCCACTGGTGTTGGGCAATTGTGTTGTTGATTTATGGAGTTTGGAATGATGAAGGTCATGGAGAAACGCCACATTTGGTAGGTTAGTAGGTTGGTCGCTCGTCGTTTCTATTTCAGGCTAATTGATAACTTGTTGATTGGGTGTGTTATGGTATATTTGGGGTTTTTGTTGTATTGAAGGTCCCGGATTGTAGTTGGGTTGTTTTTTTAGTTTTTGATTGTATTATGTTTGTATCTCTCCTATAGTAGGATTGACGGAGAAATTAAATCAGGGGAAATGCTGCCCATTTTATTTTAGAATCGAGTTATAGTTTGAGATACATGATATACTAGCGCCATCTAAGTTGTACATGTATTTATATGTTACAGGGTTGGCGCGCTAGTTGTCATAAGCTTGTTTTGAATTGCATTGACGACTTGAGGTATGTTAAGGCTATCCCTTCTTTCCTTTTGGCATGATCCATATGATACAATGAAACGAGCAACCATGCAACTTTCACAAATGATTCTATTCTTGAAGTACTAGGGTTGCCTATGTTCTTGATTTCCCATGTGACCTACTCTCATATCGTTTGTTCAAGGGTCTCAAAAAATATTTAAGTTGATAAAGATTATTTCATGATATTAACTGAAGGCATAGATCTTATGACATCCCGAGAGATTTTATTGACTTACTTCTTATGCATTGCATTCATTTATACATGTACATTTGCCCATGACTACATGGTGTTATATACGCGTATATTATACGTATATGGGGTATGGGGAAAGCTTATGGAGTTATATACGTATCACTGCCTGATTAGCTGGTATACGTTGATGATTTCGCCCACAGAGACCGAGATGATATGATGGGATGCCCTCAAAGACTTGATGATGTTATGTACGCATATGCCTATGCCTGATGTGGCATTTATACACATATGCACGTCATTGTAAATGTTTCACTGTGACATTATTGACTTGCCATGTATATTTGGCATGTAGGCATAGAGATATAGTTTTCCTCATGCTAGATGGTAAATAAAATGTCTTATATGTTGTTGAAAGTTTGGAAAATCATAGTTTTCTTGATAAACTTATATTTTAGTAATTTCGGTAAAAGATTGGGCTTTGACTGCTATACTTGTAAAGAATGTCTAATTTCCTATATTTGTGGATGAGCTGAACATGATATCTTTTGAGTTATTTACTTTTACTGTCATCATTACGTCATGTGTTGTTATTGATTATTTGTATTTGGGCACTGACTTCCTTCCGCCGCTGCTTTCATCCCGAGGTTAGGTTTGTTACTCATATAGTACATGGGGTCGTTTGTACTCATACTATACTTTGCATTTTATGTGCAAATCCATGTACTTCTAAACGTGGTGATTGCTAGAGTTCGCATCGATACTAGCTTGTGGAGACTACGAGGTAGCTGGTATGTCATTCCAAGACCTTGAAGTTCTCTTTTGTTTATCTTTGTTATCGATGTTCTACCATTCAAATAGTTTTGTATTGAGGATTGACTCTGTGTTTTGAGATTATGTAGTGCTTATGTATTTGTTGACACCAAATCATTGGGATGTCTGTAGTTGCGTTATTGTTGCTATCTTTAAATATTTTGTGATATTACCGTTGTTATGATTATTAAGTTCTATTATTTGAGTTTTATTATTATTGAAAAATTGTTGACTTCCCTAACAAGCAGTGTTAGGCGCCTTCACGACTTCGGTGAGAGTTGATCCGTGACAATGTTGTTAGCGATGCACTGACACATGCATGCGATTTGCATAGTCGTGATTGAGCGCATCAGTTCATATGCTCTTTCTATGCATATTGTTATATGTTTTGAGGTCTGTCAGTGTGCTTGTTGGATATATGTTTTTGTGTAGATTTTGTTCCTGATACTAGCAGGACATAATTCGTGATAAGCTGCCATACTTGAACCTAGTTGTATTATTCCGTCTTAGTGGATGACTTATATTACCAGTTTCAGGGATATGTATACTAGTATTTTTGCATTTGTTCTATGTTTAACCTAATGTATTGACTTATTTTATGATTTTTTCTGTGAGGCTTGTGTATACGGATAGAATCGGGCCCACACAATTTTACTATTTGGCCGAGACTAGGGAAATGTATCGAAGGTCGGCCCCATAGTAGATCAGACGGAGGTACGAGGACAAGGTACCGAGCTCGAAATTTGAGGTACATGTCGAGATCGAGACCAGTAAGAATCGAGACCAAACAAGGTAGACATCGAGCAAGACCGAAGATAACGTAATAACAGAAGGCGAGATATCCGTGACTAGTCCACAATCATGGCAGAAATCTTGAAACAGATTGAATCAAGAGCGGTTGTTTAGTTAATCATGGGATTTCCTTCTATAATTAGAATTGTACTATAATTAGAATTCCTATATTATATAAAGGGGAATTATAATCATTTGTAACACACATCATTCACATATATCAAAGCAATATAACTTTGTCTCTCTCGCTTATACTCTCTTGCTCATCAGTTTGATTTCTGCTTCATTACTTTAGTATCAGTCAGTTTGAAGGCACTCTAGCTCGAAGGCTGAATTGCATTTCATCACTGGTTTGCTTTACTTTATTGTCAGTTTCTATTTCTAATCTTCATATTTATCAATTGATGCTAGGTGAAATCACGTGTCCTTAAAACCACATTATAAGTTTTAATTTTTATCCAATTTTAAGGGTAAACAGTTTGACGCCCACTGTGGGGCTAAGGATAATAGTGATTGCTTAATACCGATTCCGATAACACACAATACTTTACGATTGTTCTCGTGAGTGTTTTTTATTTCAGGATAAACATGTCAAACTCACAAGTAGCACCCACACATGGTGACAACAACCTCGGATTTCACAGGGAAAATGACAATATAGTCGCCCCAGGGGTTGAAGTGCCTCAGGCTGACCTCGAGGGAATACCAATTGCAAATCCCGTTGATGTCAGTTCACATGTTGCCCTAAATGAAAATCTGGGCGGTGATCTCGAAGGTAGCGTACATAGGGATTCGATCAGGTGGTCGAGGTATGCAGGGTGGAGAAGATGGTGGAGTCAGCCTTCAGCTGATATTTGAGATGTTACAGGCTCAGCAAGCTGCTATAGCACAACTGCAAAATCAGAACCGTGCACCAAGTGGTGTCGAACCTGAGCCCCCACAAGAAGTTGTTCACGGGGCTAAGTCTGTGCCGGAAAGATCGAACGCCAATGACTCGGGGACTGACCCCGCCATTATGAAAATATTTGAGGAGCTCGCTAAATGGATTGAATCAGGAGAAAAGAAAATCGAGGCAAGTGACAAAAAAGTAGAAACATACAACTCTCGGGTTGACCAAATACCGGGGGCACCACCGATTCTGAAGGGTTTGGATTCGAAGAAGTTCGTGCAAAAGCCTTTCCTTCTAAGTGCGGATCCGGATCCCATCTCGAAGAAATTCCGCATGCCAGAAATTCCCAAGTACAATGGGACCATTGAACCTAATGACCATGTCAATTCTTATACATGTGAAATAAAGGGGAATTAGTTAGAAGATGATGAGATTGAATTCGTTCTACTGAAAAAGTTTGGAGAAACTTTATCGAAAGGGGCGATGATATGGTATCTCAATCTGCTGCCCAATTCCATTGATTCCTTCGCCATGCTTGCAGATTCCTTCGTGAAGGCACACGCCAGAGCGATAAAGTTTGCGACTAGGATGTCGGACCTCTTCAAAGTGAAACAAAAAGACAACGAAATCTTAAGGGAATTCGTATCTCGGTTCCAGATGGAAAACATGGACCTACCCCCGGTCACGGATGGTTGGGTTGTTCAAGCCTTTACAAAAGGTTTGAATGAACGGAGTTCGGTAGCGTCACGAAAGCTAAAGAAAAATTTAATTGAATATCCAACGGTGACCTGGGTCGATGTGCATAGTCGGTACCAGTCAAAGATCAGGGTCGAGGATGACCAATTGGGGACCCCTTCCGGTTTCGTTTACCCAAATAGACCTGTCAGCAGAATTCAAAGGGACATCGACAGAGAACCCCGATCGAACAGAGATCGGTATCAATCATACAATGCAGATCGTAGAAACAACAGCCCAGGACGTAATCCCATTCGAAATGATCGAAGGAACGATCGAGGACAGAGCTCTCAAGGGCTCATGAGTAAAAGTGGCTTCGATAAACACGTTGAGCCTACAGAAGCACCACGACTATCAGAATACAACTTTAGCATCGACACATCGGATATTGTATCAGCCATTAGGCGGATCAAGGGCACTAGATGGCCCAGACCCCTACAGACCAATCCAGCTCAATGGAACCCTAATCAAATATGCAAATACCATGGTACCATGGTCATAGAACGAAAGACTGCAGACAACTAAGGGAGGAGGTGGCCCGTCTGTTCAACGAGGGTCACCTTCGAGAATTCTTGAGCGACCGAGCACTTCAAAGACAGGGATGCAAACAGGAAAAATGAAAAAGAAGAAGCACAACACGTGATTCACATGATCGTTGGTGGGGTCGACATTCCACAAGGGCGCCTGTTCAAACGCACCAAGGTGTCGATTACTCGGTAAAAATGAACTCGAGACTATGTCTCGGAAAGAACCTTGTCATTCAATGACGAGGAAGAAGATGGGATTTCACAACCCCACAATGATGCATTGGTAGTCTTTATTCTTATGAATAAATTCAGGTTAAAAGTGTTTTAATTTCTCCAGGGAGCTCGGCCAATATTATTCGATCGAGGTTCATGGAGTAGCTCGATCTACAGGATCAGATCGTGCCCGCGGCTTGGGTTCTCAATGGTTTCAACAAGGCAAGTGAAATGATGTTTAGCTTAAAGTGTATGGATTTCTATGTATATCGCCTCATATTTTACTTTTGTTTTGTGAGTTTTAGATGTTAAATGTGATGATTTATATTAATTTGAAGTGTTTTTATGTTTAGGAATAAGTCGGGATCAATTGGGGGCGAAACGCGTGAAATTAGAGCCAAAACGGACGATCCACAGGTAGTCCCACAGCACCACCTGTGGCGCTGTGGGAAGTACCTAAGTATGGGGCAGCACCCTGGTGGGCGCCCGGCCCTAGCCAGGGCACCGGTGATGGGAATTTTCCTATTTTTTCCGGACACGGTTATTTCGGCCCTAACCCTATTCAACACGTATAAAAGCAAGTCTAAGCTTATTTTTGAGGTATTCATGCCACATTGGAGAAGATATACACACGGAATTACTAGGGAGCGAAGGATTCTCAGTTTTCTTTATCTTTTTCTAGTATTTATAATTTATGCAACACTTATGCAATTGTTTGATTTTAGCATGAGTGGCTAAACACCCATTGTTCTGGGGTTGTGATTTAGCCATGAATATCGTTATTCGACATTAGCTTAACCTTGATTTTAATTCACTCAATATATGGTTGTTTCTTCAATTCTGTGTTTAATTTCTTAATTGTCTGGCCAGCAATTAGGTTCTATATACTAAGAATTGAAGAGAGCACGATCTTAACCCTTCAGGAGAGTGGATTTGTGGTTAGGATAGGAATATACCTAGTCACCGTGCTTAATTAAATATCGTAATCTTAGTGCATTCTGATAGATTAGTTTCATAGGAATATAGGCGTTAATCTATTGAGAATATGCGAGTAGTGCTTCGGGAGAAGGCTATGAGAGCATTTATTGATTAATTAGCAACCATGAGTGAATTATATGAAGGGGAGAGTTAATTAGAATGCAATACGAGTGGTGAATTGATCACAACCCTGGAATATTTATCTCTATTGAATACACAACAATACTCTCGTTACTTGATAATTAATTATTTCGTAGAATCGTAGTATAAAATAGTTACATTCCTGGATTTTTACTTTGGCTTGATTAAATAACAATTATAGTGATTTAGTAAGTAGTCTACACAAGTCTCTATGGGTTCGACATTCTATTTATCATTATATTACTTGTACGATCACGTATACTTGCGTGTGCGTTTGGGACAAACAAGCTTTTGGCGCCATTGCCGGGGACTTGAATATAGACTACTTTCTAGTTTTTGCTTTAATTATTTATTTTGTCCAGTATAACGTTACTTGATATTATTACTCTAATCTTAGGAACTTTGATTGAATGAGTAGGGTCAGAAGCCAGGGCAGACTTGACGGCTTTGACCCCGAACCTGAGAGAACATTTCACAGGAGGTTGAGGGAAGCAAGGGATACAGACAATATTCAGGACCTCATTCAATTTCCTCTGAACATGGAAGAGGACCAACACATGGCCGTTCAGGAGGTAGCAATCAGTATTGCTAATGTTACCTCCAGCATCGTGAAACCTAGCATCACTGGGAACTTTGAGCTGAAACAGAGCATGATCCAGCTACTTCATGTAAATGGGCAGTTTATGGGTCTTCCACACGAGGATCCACAGCAGCACATTCTGAACTTCTTGGACATTAGTGATACTTATATCACTAACGGGGTCACGCCAGGTTATGTGAGGCTCACGCTTTTCCCATTCTCTCTGTTGGGAGAAGCAAAGCGATGGCTAAAGGCAGAACAAGCTAATCCATTACAACATGGAGCAATTTGGCGAGAAATTTTTTGGCAAGGTTCTTCCCTTCAGGCAAGACTGCATAGATCAGAAGTGAGATAGTCCCCTTTAAACAGAAAGCAGGCAAATCTTTCTATCAGACAAACGAAGTGTTAGTTCACACTTTCATTGAGGGGCTCCATCCCCAAAAAAAAATTGTGGTAGATGCAGCAGCTGGAGGTCAGGTATTGGAGAAGAATTATGATGAAATATTTGCATTATTGAATAAATTCTCCAAAAGCAATCCAGACTGGCAAGGTGAGATGGGAAGGAATGTGGTTCAAAAGTCACCAGGGGTTCTTGAACTAGATGTTGTCTCAGCATTGTCAGCTCAGATCTCTACATTGACTAACCAAGTCAATTAGATGACCCTGATCATTAACAAGCAACAGTCTCAACCACTGCAACAGGCCCAGCCAGTGCAACCAGTGCAACAGATTTAGGTATTTTGTGAAGTCTGTGGAGAGGGTCACATGAGCAATCTATGCCCAGCAAATCCAGAGTCTGTATATTTTGTGGGTAATGTAAATCGAGGCTAAACAAATCAGTATGGGGACACTTACAATCCCAACTAGAGGAACTACCCAAAATCTCTTGGGTTGGAAACCAAGGCAATCAGAATCAGTATCGGCCTCAAGCACCTCAACAACAATACATACCACCTCAGGCTGAACAACAAGCTAGCCTTGAAGAGATTGATGAACGGCCAACTTGCTTTCAATCAGAAAATAATGGCGATAACCAGGCCCAAGCAGCAGCAATGAGAAACTTGGAACGTCAAATGGGGAAACTTGCCAGTTCCCAAAATACCAGACCAGTAGGAGCTTTTCCTAGTGATACTGAGCCTAATCCTAAGGCTCAATTCAATGCAATTACCTTGAGAAATGGAAGATTACTAGAAGAAGCTCCAAAAACAAAGATGAATACAGCTCATCCTGAAGGAGTATTAGTTCCCATGCCAGTTGATGGGAATGAGAAAGAAGATAAAGGATCCGAGCCAGTAATTGAAACAAGGCCACCACCTCCGTTTCCACAAAGACTGCAGAGGCAAAAATATGATTCTAAGTACAAGAGATTAATATATATGTTGAGGCAAGTGAGTGTGAATTTGCCTTTGGTGGAAATTTTGCAAAAAGTGCCTAAGTACACAAGGTATCTATCACGACCCAAACCGATGGGCCGCGACGGGCACCCGATACCTTACTCGACCGAGTACCAACATAACGTATCTTTCTTATTACATTATCATATACACGTGATATACGGGCCTAATAGGCCAACATAATCATTTACAAACTCAAAATATAGGCCGACAAGGCCGTACAATCTTTCACGTATACAACATATGTCTACAAGCCTCTAAGAGTACATAAATGTCATAAAGGTCGGGATAGAGTCCTTCCATACCAAACAATACCCGTCTAAATCATACTAATCAAACAAGCGACTCTGAAGCAAATGGAGCGCACCAACATCTTTCGCTAAGCTGATAGCCTACTTGGAGGGCTCTCAACCTGTCTATCGGGACCTACGGGCATGAAACGCCGCGTCCCCATTCAAAAGGGACTTCAGTACGAATAATGTACCGAGTATGTAAGGCACATAAATAAATACATAAGAGACATGGATGGCATATAGAGTACATGACTCAACTTATAAGTCTGAATAACTCTTGTAAATCATAAATTACTTTTAGTGTTATGCATATGCGTATGAATGTCATGTCGTACATGGGTACATGTTTCATAACGTCATCAGCCTCTTAGGGCATCCCATCATATCATATTGGCCAGTGTGGGCAAAATCATCATCGTATACCAGCTGATCAGGTGGTGGTGCGTATATAACGCCATAACCTTTCCCATATCCCATATACATACATATATATATATATATATATAACGCTATTTGAATATACATACATACGCGTATATAACGCCGTTTGAATCATATTTCAACCATTATGGGCAACATCATCATCATATACCAGCTGATCAGGTGGTGGTGCGTATATAACGCCATAACCTTTTCCCATATCCCATATACATATATTTACATATATACGCGTATATAACGCCATCTGGTCATGGGTCAATTCACATGTATGAATTGCATGAAAAGTACGTAATAATCTCAATATTCCTTCCGGATAACTTTTCTAACTGTGTATTATTCTGAGACCCATGAACAGAAAATAATAATAATTCTCATGGGGAATCAAGAATATAGACACCCCTACTATTTCTATGAATAGAGTAATTTATAGAAACTGTGTATTTTCTCTTTTCTTCAGTATAATTTGGACCATGCCAAAAGAAAGAAGGGATAGCCTTAACATACCTGAACCGATTCTCTTTTTGCGGAAACATGTATCGGCAGATCGAAGTTGGAAAAAATTCATATGATATTCTTGAGAAAGAGTTTACCATGCTTTTTTTGAATTAGCATAACACTTTGAATCTTGTAGCATTTCACTCCTAGAAAAAAGAGAAACGAAATCGCAAACATGGACATCCAGGAAATGAAAGTCACGAATTTCAATTCATAGACTTCAAGTGTTATTCACATCGTTGTAGCTGATAGAAGTGTTAGAACACTAAAATTCTTCCTCTTTCATAATATCACATATCTGACTAAATATGTATTGTTCCCAATATCACGAATTAATGCTGAAGGGGTTGGAGACTCTGTTGAAGTAGTGGGCATTTTGGATCACTGTTACCTCTTTGTAATGGTATAATAAATGTTGTTTTATTCTTATACTTCTCTAATGAAGACAGTAAGACATATATACGTGTAAACTTGTGCAAACAAGTTATAGCTTTGCCTAGTGACTCATTTTGCATAAGTTTTCCACCTTGGTTAACCTTATGCCATGTGGCAATCACAAGAAGACTCTTATCCACTTAATACCATAATTATCTCCACCATTAATCAATTTTATCCATATAATTAAGTACTATCTCAAATTACTTAAAATACTACCCACTTTTAACATACCTTATACACATTACTATCATGGCCACGTGGTACCTTGTATGATACTAGTCCATAATTACCGGGTATTTTAGCTTAGGCCGTATTTTATCCCAAAATGCCAAACTTGGACGAAAATTCATTTTCTTTGACTTTCTTCTACTCTCACATTCACGAATTTGCTTATTATTTGTTTGAAATAGCAAAATCCTTATAATCTCCAACCAATCTTTTTCTTGGACTGATGTCAATTACCTTACGACAAATTCAACGTACAATACTACACGGTGAATCATCGTCGTAATTTAAATACTGTGAAGCGTAACATCATTGTAATATAATACTGCGGGACGTAATATTGACCTAATATTGCGAGGCGTAACATCATTCCCCCCTTTGGAACATTCGTCCTCGAATGTTGACTGGCGCTCTTATCATTTTCGTAACTTATAGCTCTTGTGAATACCTTAGTACTCTTCTTGCCATTTAAGCATTTGCTCTGTGAATACATCCAAAGTCTAGAGTATTCCCCCTTTTAGTCTTTTTTCTCATATCATGACCTGTGGTCGAAATCTTCCTATTCTCGTAAATGTTACTACCTTTCATCATGCCGCCTGTATAATTTTTGACCTTGTAAGTGTGCCCAATCTCTAGGATTCATATGTAGAGCTTTATAAGATGTCCCTTTGGGCATATATGAGTATAATGAAGTTATTCGCTCGGTACTTTGTTGAATTCACGAATATTGCTATATCTCATCGCATAGGTCCGTTTAGCCATCCGTATGAATTTACTGCCATAACTCTTACTTCGATTTCTCGTTACTGAGGTCTGTTACCAAATCTGAGGTTACTTTCATTGCTTATCCCATACGTATAAATTTAAGTCATCTAATGCTTCCTCATTACTGCTTATCTTTAGAATGACGGCCTAATCTCATCTCATACTTTGTGATTTTTTGTCCATCTATTTTTGACTCACCTTAATATTGATCTACAATATATCACTGATGACTTGAAACTTCTTACGCAATACTTTGCCGCTAGGGCTTACGTTACGTCAAGTAATATCCGAAGTGACTCCCGTAATCGTATTTCATAGTGTCTCAATGTGATTCACCTTATGGAATATCCTAAATTCGTTCCACCAGGGAAATTGTTTCTTCTTCTCTTCTTCTTTTTTTCTTCAATTCATTATTCAAACGAAGTCCCAAACATCATCCTTTATCTGTTACAATTATACCCTCATTTTATTCCCAGGTCAGCATTTCATTCCTTCTAAATGCTATTAATCTTCGACTCTTTTGAGTTCATTAGGGCTATAGAGAGCTTTTTATAACATAGAGAAATTGTCTGCTCTTCTGGTATTCATGGGCTTAATCCTAAAGACTTACCCATTCTCGTCACTTTATCACTTGCCTTTCCTCATCCTTACTTATGTTTTCTTAAAACTTTGTCAATCTACAATTAGCTTTCGACCTATACATATCCATTTATAAACTTTCCTTCAACTTGCTTGCACCATAGATTTCCTTATGTTATTCTGGAACGTCAAGCAAGACATCACATCATCTCCAACTTTTCTCTATTATTTTAACTAGATCTCTCAGTACTTAGAAATCATAGGCTGGAAGACATGCTGCTATCATTCTCGGTTATTGGATCCCTATGCTTATAGTCTTTTATCCAAAGTATGGACTATTCATGATCGTCTGCCTTTGAGTATCTCGTACGTTGTTCACCTTTACCTTACTTACCTTAAAATCTCGTATCGTATCTTCTATCTCTTTTCATAACTTCCCTTCCATCTAGGTATAATTCCCGTCCATGACTTGAAGCTATATTATAATACTCGCACCTCTGGTACATACACAATCCGGTGGGAGCTTCGTACTGACTTCTTATGAGGCTGGTACCACTTCTAACTGGCTTCCTTGTAGAGCCATTATATATTATGGTTGTTGTGTTATTTCTCTTGAACATCTGATATAAGAGTAATTCTGTCATGTTCTCCAACACAACTTCTATAATTTTTCTAGGTCCAATAATCAGACTCCTGATTTACTTAGGTGGTGTAATTCTTTAGTTTCCTCTTCCTTCTGATCAGCCTTTATGTAGGCTTAAGCTATCTTCCGATCCGTGGCTCATGGTATCAGTTATTACCTTAGATTTTCATGGGCGTTATGGAATATCTATGATACAATCTTCTAACAATTCAACCCTTTTTCTATGCCCCGGGCTCATCTTTCTTTTAACTTATACCGGAGTCTTCTATGGCTGTATGATTGTCAACAAATATGCTGCCTGGATAAGGCTCCAAAATCTTGACTGTATCCATAGCGTACTAACCCTGGATCTTTGATCAAATAATTCTTTCATTCCATCTTAGCATTCTTTCAACGTAAGCTATTACTTTTCCTGGCTTGTTGCGTCCATACTTATCTTATCTTAGTGCCCACACTTGCCAGAGTTTTCATACAACTCATATGATCTCGAATATTACTTTTAATTCTTACTTCCCGTTCATTATCCATGGTAGGTGCCACTTTCCCTTGGAATGCTTACAATGTTGTTGCGAGATTGTTGTTATATGACCATTTCCTCTTTAGGTCGTTGTGCTTAGGTTGAAGCCTTCTTTCTTATCTCCTCATCTAGTATTTCGTTGTAGTACTTACGGAGAACCCTTGTCTCTCGTAAAGTTGTGAGCTTATTACAGACCTTTTTGATGTCCTTACTTACATATAATCATCCATAGTTGCTTACTTCCATGCCCTTGTGCTTGTATGGTTGCTTCTGAACTGATATTTTGACTGCCTTCCCAGTGGCACTTTCTTTTATCCCCGTAACATTCATACGTATCTTTAACTGCCCCGACTCTTATTTGAATACATCTCAAGTATTATAATGATATTCTTCGAGGCTGAAATCTCCAAGTTTGGTTCTACTATGTTTATCTCACACGATCTGATGATTCGTCCTTAACCTCCTATTTAACCATAACTGGGATCTTCCTGACCAATTACTAACTACTCGTTGGCCCATTCTCATATCAATATTCCTCGTAATCTTTCTTGGGTTACTTCCTTTGTCTTAACTTATGTCTCGCACTGGCTCCTTATTTATTAATAACAGCTTGGGCAGGAACCTTTACTTCCTCTCCTTGACGTCGTGCTTGCATAATATTCTTGAATAGTAGCGTATCTGTAAGATTTGGATAAGTGCCATCTCATTCCTCTAATTCAACACTTCCACAGTTATATCTCTTATCGATCATCTTTCTGAACGTAGACATTGTTTTATTACGAAATAAAATAGAAGTTCGGGACTTGAATTCTTATAAGTAAGCTCTACCACACGATCTAGAGTAAGAAGTAAGAGTGACAATCTTAAATTCCCTGTAGCCTCGTGCTTATAAGTGTGGTGCACGACACACCCATAAACAAGATTCTACATGACACGGCTTGTAGACTCCCTAGGACAGAACTGCTCTGATACCACTTTTGTCATGACCCAAATCGATGGGCCGCGACGGGCACCCGATACCTTACTCGACCGAGTACCAACATAACGTATCTTTCTTATTACATTATCATATACACGTGATATACGGGCCTAATAGGCCAACATAGTCATTTACAAACTCAAAATATAGGCCGACAAGGCCGTACAATCTTTCACGTATACGACATATGTCTACAAGACTCTAAGAGTACATAAATGTCATAAAGGTCGGAATAGAGTCCCGCCATACCAAACAATACCCGTCTAAATCATACTAACCAAACAAGCGACTCCGAAGCAAATGGACCGCACCAACATCTTCCGCTGAGTTGATTGCCTACTTGGAGGGCTCTCGACCTGTCTATCGGGACCTGCGGGCATGAAACGCCGCGTCCCAAAGAAAAAGGGACGTCAGTATGAATAATGTACAGAGTATGTAAGGAATATAAATAAATACATAAGAGACATGGATGACATATAGAGTACATGACTCAACCTATAAGTCTGAATAACTCTTGTAAATCATAAATTACTTTTAGCGTCATGCATATGCGTATGAATGTCATTTCGTGCATGGGTACATGTTTCATAACATCATCAGCCTCTGAGGGCATCCCATCATATCATATCGGCCACTATGGGCAAAATCATCATCGTATACCAGCTGATCAGGTGGTGGTGCGTATATAACACCATAACCTTTCACATATCCCATATACATATATATACATACATATATACGTGTATATAACGCTGTTTGAATATACATACATATATACGCATATATAACACCGTTTGAATCATATTTCAACCACTGTGGGCAACATCATCATCAAATACCAGCTGATCAGGTGGTGGTGCGTATATAACGCCATAACCTTTTCCCATATCCCATATACATATATTTACATATATACGCGTATATAATGCCATCTGGTCATGGGTCAACGCACATGTATGAAATTCATGAAAAATAAGTAATAATCTCAATATTCCTTCCGGATAACTTTTCTAACTGCGTATTATTCTGAGACCCATGAACAGAAAATAATAATAATTCTCATGGGGAATCAAGAATATAGACACCCTTACTATTTGTATGAATAGAGTAATTTATAGAAACTGTGTATTTTCTCGTTTCTTCAGTATAATTTGGACCATGCCAAAAGAAAGAAGGGATAGACTTAACATATCTGAACCGATTCTCTTTTTGCGGAAACACGTATCGGCGGATCGAGGTAGGGAAAAATCCGTATAATATTCTTGAGAAAGAGTATACCGGACTTTTTTTGAATTAGCATAACACGTTGAATCTTGTAGAATTTCACTCCCAGAAAAAAGAGAAACGAAATCGCAAACATGGACATCCAGGAAATGAAAGTCACGAATTTCAATTCATAGACTTCAAGCGTTATTCACATTGTTGTAGCTGATAGAAGTGTTAGAACACTAAAATTCTTCCTCTTTCATAATATCACACATCTGACTAAATATGTATTGTTCCCAACATCACGAATTAATGGTGAAGGGGTTGGAGACTCTGTTGAAGTAGTGGGCATATTGGATCATTGTTACCTCTTTCTAATGGTATAATAAATTTTGTTTTAGTATTATACTTCTCTAACGAAGACACTAAGACATATATACGTGTAAACTTGTGTAAACAAGTTATAGCTTTGCCTAGTGACTCATTTGCATAAGTTTGCCACCTTGGTTAACCTTATGCCATGTGGCAATCACAAGAAGACTCTTATCCACTTAATACCATAATTATCTCCACCATTAATCAATTATCCACATAATTAAGGACTATCTCAAATTATTTAAAATGCTACTCACTTTTAACATACCTTATACACCTTACAATCATGGCCACGTGGTACCTTGTATGATACTAGTCCATAATTACCGGGTACTTTAGCTCGGGCCGTATTATATCCCAAAATGCCAAACTTGGACGAAAATTCATTTTCTTTGACTTGCTTCTACTCTCACATTCACGAATTTGCTTATCATTTGTTTGAAATAGAAAAATCCTTATAATCTCCAACCAATATTTTCCTTGGACTGATGTCAATTACCTTACGACAAATTCAACGTACAATACTACACGGTGAAACATTGTCGTAATTTAAATACTGCGAAGCATAACATCATCGTAATATAATACTACGGGACGTAATATTGACGTAATATTGTGAGGCGTAACAGTATCTCAGAGATATTGTGACAAATAAACAAAGACATGCAGAGTTCGAAACAGTTGCACTTACTGAAGAGTGCATTGCCAGAGTTCAGAGTAAACTTCCTCCTAAGTTGAAGGATCCTGGGAGTTCACAATTCCTTTGTCTCTTGGAAAACAAGAAGTTGGTAGAGCCCTGCGTGATTTAGGGGCTAGTATAAATTTGATGCCATCTTCTTTGTTCAAGAAACTTGGATTGGGGCTTCTTAGACCTACTACAATCACTTTACAGTTAGCAGATAGGTCGCTAATTATGCCGAAAGTAACTATTGAGGATGTGTTAGTTCGATTGGAAAAGTTTATTCTTCCCGCTGATTTATTGTGCTTGATTACGATGCAGATGAGGAAGTGCCCATTATTTTGGGGCGACCATTCTTAGCTACTGGTGGAGAAATTATTGATGTGAGGGCAGGGAAGTTAAAAATGAGAGTTGACGATGAGGAGGTCACTTTTAATGTGTACAAGGCACTTAAACTCCCAAAGCATTATGAGGACCAGTGCATGATTATTGTGGTCGACGTGAAGGGGATAGAGCAGAGTCCGTATGTGAATGGCAGTGATCCAGAGGAGGTGGTGTTGCAAGTTGAGGGTGTAAAGATAATTGAGAAAAGAGCAGAGATGAAAAAGGAGACCTATTAAGAGCGTGCAAAAAGGCTAGGCTTCATGGGAGAAAGAAGAAGAGAAAGCGCCCAGCCTGAGCAGAGTAGTAGAGTCGTGCCACGACTATAAATAAGGCGCTTGTTGGGAGGCAACCCATCCTGTATATCTATTATGTTTTAAATTTTTTTCAGTGTCGAGTTTTGTGTTATTTTTATTTTGCAGAGTAGGGGAAGTCTGAGTACCCAAAGATGAAGTTGAGGGGCATGTTTGAGCTTAAGTGTGGGGTCATCCCGACTCTAAAGATTGAGAATCATGTCCGGGCTAGGCCCCAGAGGGTCTCACGGAATATTTCTCACCCTTGTTTTAATGTTTTTCTTTGTGATCATGCATCGAGGACTATGCATAACATAAGTGTGGGGTGGGAAAACTACTTTCTGAGGTGTAATTGTATAAGATTATTATTTTTTAGAAAAATCTCGGACTTTTCCTAACGATGGATCTGTTGGACAATTTTCTTCAGGGATAAAGTCCGATTTAAAAATACCAAAAAGATTTTTTTATTTTTTATTAGGATAGGTAGGTAGTATCCCTTGGTTTTTATTTGGGCATCGGTTCTTTTCCAAGGGTGTAGCTTGAACCGGGCACTTAAAAAAATTATTATTATTATTTTTTTAGAGTAGTTAGGAAGAAACTGAGTAACTTAGAAATACCCTTTGACATGTTTGGTGTTGGCATATTAGGTTATGACATACATTCTGTTTTCCCTTGTATTTGGTTTGACTTGTGATGCCTAAGAAAAATAAATAGCCTATTTTGTGACGCCTTAGCTCAGTTGCTTGACTTGTATGCTACATAGCGTAATATTGCTTAATTCTCTCAATTTTGTGTGCTTGCTTGACTTGCGAGTTGAATAAAACCGTTGTGATTGAGTCATGTGCAATGTGTGANCCTAATTTGTGACGCCTTAGCTCAGTTGTTTGACTTGTATGCTACATAGCGTAATATTGCTTAATTCTCTCAATTTTGTGTGCTTGCTTGACTTGCGAGTTGAATAAAACCGTTGTGATTGAGTCATGTGCAATGTGTGAGTAAGGTTTAGTGATTTTCTATGCTATCATGTGTAGTCTATAACTTGCCCCGTGTGTTAATCGAAGCAAAATTGTAGGTTATGCTAGTCTAGGAGATGACGTAGGCATTTTTCTTGTTTGATCAAGGATGTGCTTGTCACATAAGAATTAAATTTTCCATTGCTAGCCTCTTTGAGCCTTTTAACCTTTTATTTGGTTCCCACATTACAAGCTGTACCCCTGTTTTTTTCTTAAATTGAGATTTTTGCACCTCTTCCTCCTAAGGAACTTAGTCGCCAAAAGAGTAAGGTGAGATATGGAGGAGTAGCATTTGAGTGGAGCCATGGAAGGGCCCATTGGTGCACTAAAATTGTATTCAAAAGTCACTAGCCATTGAATCATCATGTATGGAGTGTGTGTAGGGAAAAAAAAGAGAAAAAAAAAGGATAGTAAAAGTATGTACAAAAAGATACACACCTCTAATTTTTATTAATTTGTGCTAGTGAAAATATAGAAGTGATTAATTTTAAAAAGGGCTATGTTGAATATGAGTTATGGCAAGGGAATTGGTTGAGAAGAATATGTGTTGATTTGTGAAGGTAGTGTATTAAAGTTCTTAGGAGGGTTAGTCACTATTCCTAAATATATCCTACCCGTCTCTTAGCCTACATTACAACCTTAAAAGTCCTAATTGATCCTAGATTTGGCTAACTTAATTTAGTAGAGATCTACACTCAGGGCAAGCTTATGGTACGACCACAGGATGCATATGAATTCTTTGTGAGAGTGAGTGAATTGTTCAATTGTGTGATGTCCTTAAATTATGTTCAAAAGCATATTTGAATGTGTGGACAAGTTATATTCATTTTTTTGTTGTTGGTGAGGGCACATGATCTCATGAACGATTGGTAAGGTTGTAAACTTTCTTGTTGGGTGATTGCGTGAATTGAGAGAGCTCTGTGGTTACAAGTCGAATCTTGAGTTTTGGTGGTTGCAAATAGGTTGTTGGTATGATTGATTAAATTGTGATACTTGGGCATGTTTAAAGAAGGGGAAGAATGTGAAATTTTATATGTTCATACTTGATTGCTGGTATCGATCATAGTCAAGGGGTAAGGTGTGTGATTTAAAAGTAAAATACTCTTTGATAATGAACTTGGTACGTGTTGAAGGGTAGTAGATTGTCCCATTGCTCGAGGACGAGTAAGAGTCTAAGTGTGGGGTGTTGATGTTTAGCTTAAAGTGTTAGATTTTTATGTATATCGCCTCATATTTTACTTTAGTTTCATGAGTTTTAGATGTTAAATGTGATTATTTATATTAATTTGAAGTGTTTTTATATTTAGGAATGATTCGGGATCAATTGGGGGCGAAACGCACGAAATTAGAGCCAAACAGGACGAAACCGGGAAAATTACGAATTTGGGTGCCACAGGTAGCGCCCAACACCACCTGTGGCGCTGTGGGCAGTACCTAAATTTGGGGCAGCTCAGGGCGCCCGGCGCTAGCCAGGGCACCGGTGACGGGAATTTTTCCTATTTTGCCCGGTACACGATTATTTCGGCCCTAACCCTACCCAACACGTATAAAAGCAAGTCTAAGCTTATTTTTGAAGTATTCATGCCACATTGGAGCATATATACACACAGAATTGCTAGGGAACGAAGGACTCTCAGTTTTTTTTTATCTTTTTCTAGTATTTACAATTTATGCAACACTTATGCAATTGTTTGATTTTAGCATGAGTGGCTAAACACCCATTGTTCTGGGGTTGTGATTTATCCATGAATATTGTTATTCGAAATTAGCTTAACCTTGATTTTAATTCACTCAATATATGGTTATTTCTTCAATTCTGTGTTTAATTGCTTAATTGTCTGGCCAGCAGCTAGGTTCTATATACTATTTATGCTATGCTTGGGAAAGTCGTATATAGATTAGAGAAGAATTGAAGAGAGCGCGATCTTAACCCTTCAGGGGAGCAGATTTGTGGTTAGGATAGGAATATACCTAGTCACCGTGCTTAATTAAATATCATAATCTTAGTGTGTTCTGATAGATTAATTTCATAGGAATATAGGCGTTAATCTATTGAGAATAGGCGAGTAGTGCTTCAGGAGAAGGCTACGAGAGCATTTATCGATTAATTAGCAAGCATGAGTGAATTATATGAAGGGGAGAGTTAATTAGAATGCAATACGAGTGGTGAATTGATCACAACCCTGGAATATTTGTCTCTATTGAATACACAAAAATACTCTCGTTACTTGATAATTAGTTATTTCGTAGTATAAAATAGTTACATTCCTGGATTTTTACTTTGTCTTGATTAAATAACAATTATAGTAATTTAGTAAGTAGTCTACACAAGTCTCTGTGGGTTCGACATTCGATTTATCATTATATTACTTGTACGACCACGTATACTTGCGTGTGCGTTTGGGACCAACATGAAACAACTAAAGGTGAAATCATTTTACCAGTAAATGTAGCCGGGACTATTCAAGAAACAAAGTTCCATATGATCGAGGGCGATATGAGATACAACGCCTGTCTTGGAAGACCCTGGATTCAAAACATGAGAGTGGGCCCCTCAACCCTTCACCAAGTTCTGAAATTCCGGACACCGGATGGAGTAAAATGGTGTATGCGGAACAACATGCTACCAAAGAGATGTCCGCAGTCGATGAAGTAATACCGGTATCGGTGATTTCATCAACAAAGGTATCAGAGTCAAAAGAAAAGAAGGAGGTCAAATAGCAACCACAGGTACCGGCCTCGACCCAATTGGAGGAACGAAAGGCGGACGAGGATGAGGAACATTGGATTCCTCGATCCTTCATAATTCCCGATGAATCCAACTCCACAAAATCAACGGTCGAAGAGCTAGAGCAAGTCATACTGATCGAGTATCTACACGAGCGAAAGGTATATCTGGGCACGGGGTTAACCCCCGAGCTTAGAGAAAAACTCATTAAATTCCTTATCGATAATATGGATTGCTTTGCTTGATCCCACCTTGATATGACAGGGATCCCACCGGAGATCACTACCCATCGATTGAGCTTGGACCCAAAGTTCCGTTCAGTTAAGAAAAAGAGAAGGCCCCAGTCCGAGGTTAAACATGCATTCATCAAGGACGAGGTAACCAAACTTCTCAAAATAGGGTCCATTCAGGAGGTAAAATATCCCGAATGATTAGCAAACGTAGTCGTAGTCCCTAAAAAAGAGAATAAACTTAGAATGTGCGTAGACTATAAGGATTTAAACAAAGCATGCCCTAAAGATTCCTTTCCTTTTCCGAATATCAATCGCATGATCGATGCCACGGCCGGCCACGAGATCCTTAGATTTCTCGATGCCTACTCCAGGTACAATCAAATACAAATGAACCCGGAGGATCAGGAAAAGACTTCGTTCATCACTAAGTACGGCACCTATTGTTATAACGTAATGCCGTTTGGACTAAAAAATGCTAGTGCTACTTATCAACGCCTAGTAAATCGAATGTTCGAAGAACAAATAGGAAAATCAATGGAAGTTTATATTGATGACATGCTAGTTAAGTCCCTGCGCGTAGAGGACCATTTGAAACATTTGCGGGAGACCTTCGACATACTAAGAATTCGGGGTCTGGTAAGCTCCTCGGCTTCATGGTATCAAATCGGGGCATTGAGATCAACCCCAAAAAATCAAGGCCATCGAATATATCACGATCGTGGATAATGTTAAGGCCTTACAAAGGTTAACAGGGCACATAGCCGCCCTAGGCCAATTCATTTCGAGGTCCTCAGATAGAAGTCACCGGTTCTTATCACTACTTAAAAAGAATAACAATTTTTGCATGGACCTCGGAATGCCAACAAGCATTGGAAGAATTAAATGGAACCTCTTGAGCCCGCTATTGCTTCATACTCCGAAAGCGGACGAGCAACTCTAGTTATACTTAGCAGTCTCGGAAATCGTGGTAAGTGGGGTCCTAGTTTGAGAAGATCAAGGTATGCAATTTCCTATTTAATATGTTAGTCGAGCCTTAGATTAGACCGAGACCCGATACCCACACTTAGAAAAATTAGCGTTCGCTCTAATAAGCACCTCTAGGAAATTAAAACCGTATTTTCAATGTCACCCACTTTGTGTGTGACTACCTATCCCCTGCACAATATTTTGGATAAGCCCAAACTCTCAGGTCGATTGGCCAAATGAGTCGTCGAGATCATCGGGTACGATATCGAGTATCAACCCCAAACGCCTATCAAGTCTCAAATCTTGAAAGACTTCGTGGCCAACTTTACGCCATCCCTCGTACCCGAGGTCGAAAAGGAACTACTATTAAAATCAGGTACATCATCGGGGGTGTGGACCCTCTTCAAAGACGGCTCTTCGAACGTGAAGGGGTCTGGGCTAGGCATCATTTTGAATCCACCCACCGGTAATACTATTAGACAGTCTATCAAAACTTCCAAGTTAACTAACAATGAGGTCAAGTATGAGGCAATGATTGTAGGTCTCGAGCTAGCTAAGAGTTTGGGGGCAGAGGGCATTGAGGCAAAATATGACCCCTTACTTGCGGTAAACCAAGTCAACAGAACTTTTGAGGTTCGAGAAGACCGAATGCAGAGGTACTTGGAAAAACTACAAGTGGCTCTACATCGATTAAAAGAATGGACCCTACAGCACGTACCTCGAGAGAAAANTGAAATCTGCCCCAGCTGCATTTCAATGTTTTTAATAGCCGAATCATGGGCATCCACCCTTTCACTAATCTTAGTATTTCACAACGAGGCCAGTTCCCTTGAAAATTTGGGGTCATCGGTCGGAGATGACGAGCTTATCTCGGGGACAGTCGTACAACTTTCAAAGTCAGTAATTGAAGAAGGCCACGCTGAAATAAACTCCACAATTCTNCGGGCGCTGCAAATATAATCTGGGGTATTACACCCAAAGTCGATCCCACAGAGAATTTTACGTATCAATTGAGTCTATAAAATACCAAACTAGTGTTTAATCAATTTTCTCAAGACTTTTGAATATCAATTTGTTTTTTTTAACTAATTCTACTAATCAATAATAATAACTAACAATTTAATGTAAACAATGATAATGAAG
>ML317027.1:0-95559 GCA_005239505.1 Nicotiana paniculata | reverse complement strand
AATATTTATAGCAAAAAATAGTATAGAATTTGGGTGTGGTCAAAAAATAGTTGTTCACAGGCATCATTCGTGGTTTTACTAGTATAGTATATCGGATGGAAGATTTTGTTGATACGTTGCCCCAATACCGCTCCAACTGCCACATCGCTTGCATCACACATGAGCTCAAAAAAGCTCAAATTCGGTGCAGTGATAATATGAGGAGTAGTCAACTTATACTTGAGCAATTTGAATGCCTTCATACAATCTTCGTTGAAATGGAACTTGTCATCCTTCTCCAAAAGTTTGCACAAGGGGTTTACCACCTTAGAAAAATCCTTGATAAATCGGGGATAGAACCCCACATGACCCAAGAAGCTCCTCACTCTCTTCACGGATGTAGGGGGAGGGAGTTTTGAGATCAATTTAATTTTTTCTTTATCAGCCTCAATACCATGATTTGAAATTTTGTGGCCAAGGAAAATGCCTTCCTCGACCATGAAGTGACATTTCTCCCAATTCAAAACCAAGTTTGTTTCCTCACATCTTGCCTATACCTTGTCCAAGTTGTCCAATTTTTCCAAGCACTCTTCAAAAGAATTCCCCACCATGGAAAAATCATCCATGAAAACCTCAAGAAAGTCCCCCACCATATCGGTGAATATAGCCATCATACACCGTTGAAAAGTCATCGGTGCATTGCATAATCCAAATGGCATCCGCGAGAATGTGAAAGTACCATAGGGACAAGTGAAAGTGGTCTTATCTTGGTCCTCAAGAGCTATAAGAATCTGATTGTAGCCGGAGTATCAATCAAGGAAGCAATAAAAAGCACGTCCGGCCAACCTATCCAGCATTTGATCAAGAAATTGAAGCAAAAAATGATCTTTCCGAGTGACTTTGTTGAGCTTCCTGTAGTCCATGCACACTCTCCACCCTGTGACAGTTCTTGTGGGGACCAATTCATTCTTATAATTTTTTATCATAGTCACTCCCCCTTTCTTTGGGACACATTGCACCGAAGAGGTCCACGATCTATCGGAGATGGGGTAAACAACACCGACATCCAACCATTTGATAATATCCTTATTCACTACCTATTTCATTGCTTCATTTAATCTTCTTTGATGTTCCATGGAGGTTTTGGCATCCTCCTCCAAAATAATCTTGTGCATGCAAAAGGCGGGACTTATACCCCGAATATCGAATGTCCATCCTATAGCTTTGTTCCTCTTTTGGAGCACCGCCAAAGTACAATCTACATGCATTTTAGTCAAGTAAGAGGAAAGAATAACAGGTAAAGTTGAACAAGGGCCAACAAACTCATACCTGAGATGTGAAGGCAAAGGCTTTAACTCCAAAGTATGAGGCTCCTCGATTGAGGGCTTTGTTGGAGGAGTCTTCGGTTCTCAAGATCTAAGGACAATTTTCGGAGTTCATAAGTATATGACCCCATTCCTTGCAAAGCATTGACACATTCCACAAAGCGTTCCTTCTCATCCTCATCATGATTAAGCAACACAACTTCCAAGGTATCCTCAACATTCATCACAACACTAGCATCATCAACAATCACTTCGGTCACTAAGTTCACAAATGAACAAACTTTGTTGCTATTTGGTTGCACACATGGAAAACCACTTTTTCGTCACCCACCCAAAAAGTGAGATCACCGGCTTCCACATCAACTAGAGCCTTCCTCGTAGAAAGGAAAGGTCTACCCAATATAATAGGCACCTCATAGTCAACCTCACAGTCAAGTATCACAAAGTCCGCCGGAAGGATGAACTTATCAACACGAACTAACACATAATCAATAATACCCAGTGGTCTCTTCATAGTTCGATCCTCCATTTGAAACCTCATAGATATGGGTCTTGCTTTCCCAATTCCCAAAATTTTGAACACAGAGTAGGGCATCAAGTTGATACTTGCCCCAAAAATATATAGAGCTTTGGCAAAGTCACCGCTCCCAATAGTGCAAGGGATTGTGAAAGCGTCGGGATCTTCCAATTTCGGAGCCATTGAGTGCACAATAGCACTCACTTGATGTGTCATCTTGATAGTCTCACAATTCATTAATTTTTTCTTTGTTACCAAATCCTTCATGAACTTTGCATAACCCGGAATTTGTTCCAACGCCTCAACCAACGGCACATTAATGGACAAACTCTTCATCATATCAATAAAATTCTTGAATTGGTTCTCACTATTTTGCTTTGTGAGATTTTGAGGGTATGGAGGAGGATGCCTTGGCATTGGTGCTTTGGCCGTTTGCACTACCGATTCTGGTATGTCAATCACGTGCTCCCTAGATGGGTTCACATCTTCTTGGGTCTCCTCCACACTTTCATCAATGTCAATTCTCACTTTTTCATTAGCGTGAACCACATTAATTGGAGTCTCATCTTCTTGAACCAACATATCATCATCCAAAATTCTTCTTTGATTTGAGGTGGTTGCATCTCCACCTCTTCCGCTCCTTGTGGTTACGGCCATGGCATGTCCCATTTTGTTCCCACCCTTCGGGTTCACCACCGTATCACTAGGTAGTGCCCCCTTAGGACGAGTGTTTAAAGCTCGCGAGACCCCAATTGAACTTCCAAATTGCGGATTGAAGTGTTGTGGGAGGCTATTTGAGCATCGGAGTCGGCATTTTTCTCTATCATTTATTTGAACATATTCTCAATCTGTCCCATTTCATTAATGGACGAACTAGAACCTTGAGACGAATATGGAGGCGGGTTGCTTGGTTGTTGATACATCGGGGGCCTTTGAAAGTCCGACCCCCAATTCCCTTAGTGATTATTGTTCTAACCCCCTTGGTTGTTTCCTCCCCAATTTCTTTGATTGTTGCCACCCCAATTGCCTTGATTATTTCCTCCCCAATTGCCTTAGTTACCGTGATTACTCTAATTGCCTTGATTATTGTTATTTCCCCAATTACCTTGATTGTTTTTACCACCTCTCCAATTGCCTTGGTGGCCTTGGTTGTTCCAATTTCCTTGATTTCCTTATGATCGCCATTGTTGTTGATTTTGGCCTTGAGCATTGTTTCTTTGACCTTGATAATTGTTGACATATTGCACTTCTTATTCTTGCTCATTAAACGAATCACCTTGGTCATACCCACTATCATCTTGCACGATTTGTTCCGGATGGATTTGACCTTGTTCACCTTTTTTCCGTCTCTTGTTCATCATCATACTCACACCTTCTATCGCATTCATTTGTTTCGACCCTTGAACTTGTTGAAGCTGCGCTTTGGCCAATTGATTCATTGTGATTGTCAACTCAGCAATACCTTGCCCATGATCATGTAGCTCCTTGTATAGGAGAATGACATGTGGGTCACCTTGAGGAACATTGGCCCTACTTTGCTATGCAGACGAGGTATACGCCATCTCATCCAAAATTTCACAAGCTTTGGCATAAGGCGTGTTCATGAAGTTCCCGACGGCGAGTTGATTTACCACACATTGATTTGTTGTGTTGATCCCCCTGTAGAAGGTTTGTTGGATCATGGACTCGGTTATATCATTATTCGGGCACTCTTTAACCATGGTACGATATCTTTCCCAAATCTTGTGTAATGGCTCATTGGGCTGTTGCTTAAACGCTAGAATTTCATCCCGTAGTGTAGTCATGTGCCCCGGAGAGAAGAATTTGGCAATGAATTTTCGTCCAACTCATACCATGTATGGATGGAATGATTGGGTAATCTCTCTAACCAGTCCACTGCCTTTCCCTATAGAGAAAAGGGAAATAGCCTCAAATGCAGTGCATCCTCGGAAACATTTGTTTGCTTGCTCCCCCAACAAGTATCAATGAACCTCTTGAGATGCTTGTAAGCATTTTGGCTTGGAGCCCCGGTGAAGAATTCACGTTGCTTAAGTAGTGTAAGCATCACGTTGGTGATTTGGAAGTTTCCCGCCTTAATACTGGATGGGACAATAGCACTTGCATAACCCTCGTTCAGCAACACCTGGTGCGCTGCCGCTCTTGGTAGAGGTGGAGGAGGGACGAGAACATTATCATGAGGTTGACGGCCTCTCCTATTTGCTTGAGGTTTGGGGAGAACCTCATTCCTTGATCATCGTCCACTTCCTCCCCTAATGGTAAATTCCCGATGGGCTCATTGTTGAGATCCATTCTCGTACCTATAAGCAATTCAAAATAAAATTAGTGACTCGGAAGGAAAAGAATATCACACAAAATCCTAAATATATAGCTAGATCCGTTTAAATCCTCGGCAACTGTGCCAAAATTGATCTCGCCCAAACTCACACCACGAATACAGGTTGTGAGGCGGTCGAAGCAATAACAAAAACCCAACCCAAGTCGGGGTCGAATCCACAGGGAGTTAGATTTTGGATTAGGTATACACCTAGTGTGAATGTATGATGTGTCCTAAATTACACTTCCACATTGACAATTGTTGTTTCTACTTCTAATGTTTTACTCTATTGATCGCAAGAGTAAAGCTAAGAGACAATATTTTTGATTTTGGTTGTTTTTCAAGTTATGAAAGATCTAGGTTGCGAATTCCGCCTAGTTCGTTACCTAACAGATTTAGAGCTTTAGGGAATGTTTGGTTGATCGGGATACAATATAGCAATCACACACAATTACTTACTCTATACCTCTTGGTAGTTTGAGAGTTTTTGCCCGATTTGGTTTTCTCAAGTCTAAATAGGTATTTCACAAAGCAAGTGATAAATGCTCTAGTCCTCTTCTGGTAGCGTTTCCCCATTCGTCTTGTAACATTTTTCAATTTGTTAAGCGTTTGATCATACTCAAATTTGGACCGGAGATTCTCAACATCCTGTTCTTTGATCTGAATAGTGGAAATTGGATTTTGCCGTTTGGAACTTCCCGAAACTGGACGTGAACAATAGACCTGTTTTAGGTGATTTCTCTCCTTTTCGTCTCTAGTTTGGTGCTATCCTATTTGTGTTGTTGCTCGTTGTTTGGCACTTTGTTTGTAGCAACTTTGAGAACAATTTTGTACTCTTGTTGATTGATTTAGTGGAGCTTTTTGTGGACTAAGGTCATGTGATTTTTTACCTCTTTGCATCGAAGGGGTTTTTCACGTTAATTTGGTGTCTCATATCTTGATTACTTTTGCCTAGTTATTTTTCGTTTGTGTGTGGTATAGTTGCGGGCCGTATCACCATTTGTGCCAATTTTATCATCTTCTCTCAGTTCAAGTAGATTGGAATGATTTAGACTTGAGTTATTTCCGTTGTTTGTGTCGTGCAATTTGGTATTGCTTGTTTCTTCCCAACAATAGTATCATAGCTCTGTAACTTTATATCATCAGTTGCAATTTGGTGAACAATAGAGTTAAGAGATTTTAAAGATTTGTAAACTTCCTTGTGACTTTTTGTTTTGATGACCAAAAAATCCCTTGAGGGGCCAGTTGGAGCACAAGTTTGAAATGCCTATTTACGATCCTCACTTGAATGCAAACTTTAGTCACCGGCAAAATAAATTCGAATTTGTGATGTGTCCTTTCCGCCTCTACTTCCTGCATTTGTTGAACCAAAGCCCTACAATCCTTGTGATTCTGTATCAGATGAATGTCAAACTGTGCCGTCGGGTTTAATCATAGATCTAACTTTAAACTCTACAACGAGAGCTTTACTGACTATAAAGTATCCAAGAGACAAATTGAATCCATAAAACAGCATTGGTTTATATCTCTCAACCAAAACTAATTACCATGATGCTGCTTATAATTGCTCACAGACTACGTATCTCAACAACATTCTGGTTGACGCAGAAAGCCTAATGTTGAAGAAAAAGCATATCAGTTGGAAGGTCAATTTTTCAAAACAAAAACCTCAATTTACTAAAAAGTTTCTTGCTCAAGAATCTCACACTCGTCGCTGCCAACATCATGTCCTAGATGAATAAATTAGAAATTACCACAATATAACGCTTTATTCCTAAGACAAACCAAACCTCCCTTTACTGGAAGACAAATTGTAGCGCATAAAACTTCCAAGAACATATTCGCTTATATCATTTCTTACTGGTCCAAGAACCACAAGAATCAATACTCCAAAAGACGTCGAAGCACTTAAAATTTTTTATCTACAAGCGATAGGACCTACAGAATGAAGCCATACCCAAAAAATAAAAACATATTCATAGGTGTTAAACCAATTTACCATAGAGAAAATAGAAAACAGTCAAAACCACAACTTGTTTTGTTAAGGATATAATTATACCCCTAAACCTGATAAGGTTACATAGTCGGGGCAAATGTGCAAGGATGGTAATCTGAATGGTCATTCAATCACTAGAAAAATCTTCATAACTCAAGCCTTCTGATATATTATCCAACCCGTTAATGTCTGCCAAAAAATAGGAACAGATATAAGTACTGGTACACTAAGCTGAAGAATTCAATGTCACATGCCACACAACTAACCTTGATGTTCTGGAGGGTCCAAAAAATTGTTAGTATCTGTTGCGAGGAATGCTGATCCAGAGTAGCCCTCTAGAATATCTGTATAGAACAGAAAGTCAAAACATATAACAATGTAAAAGCGAGCAAGACATTAGTCCAGAAGAGAAGACAGGCACAAACCAGAACTGTTAGTAAAATCAGCTGTTAAGTCCGACAAACTGAAGTTTCGAGGAATCTGTCCCAAGAAACCGAAGGAAGAAGTATTAGCACCCAAGCCGTTTCCGTTCAGAGCTTGTGAATTTGATCCTACATTGTTGAAAGGTGGAACAGATGGATCCCCAATTCCAGGACGAGTCTCCAGGACATTGCTCTCACTACCATATAGGAAGCGCGAGTCGCCTGAATAACCAGCTGATTGGATCATCCCATCATTCGGTCCTTGCATCATTCCCAGGTTTGAGCTTTGAGACAATAGCATGCTTGGTGATACATCAATTCTTCTTGCATGAGCAGAAACATCGATAGCAGCTTGCACATATGATTGGGCTGGGGATGCACCATTTGTGTAAATATGAGGTGAATTGCCATTTATAGTCTGGTGCATGTTCTCAAGCTTTACATTTGGCCCAGCATGCTCTGTTGCTTGCCATGTTGAGTTATGTGGCACTGTCAATATGTGATAGCACATAATTACTTTCCTTACTGTTAAGGATTTTATTGGATGAAATTGCCATCGTTAAACAATAAAACAGGTATACAAATGTATAAGACGAGCTTAATTTCACGTTGCAAAGTACACTCTACACTGACAAACATAAAAAGGGAAAGCTAAAATAATACAAATACCATATATTACATTTGACATGAAACTAAAGCAAACAATCCCAAAGGAAAACAGGGGTGGATAGTTCGTTTATCCAAGACAGGAGTTTGTCTTCCTGAAACAAGAGCAGTAAATATGATGTTCTCAACCAAGCACCATTTGAACTCTCATTAGATGTCCTTCAAACTTCAGAAGAGTTAACAATCCCTGATAGAACTATTCTTCATAAAACAATAAGATAAAGGAAAAATTTCCATATACACTTCCTAATCAGGTAGACAGCTTTCTTTACAATCCATAATAAAAGTATGGAGCTTGATGATAGGCTATTCCCTACCTTTGCACTTAGCCATATGTCCAACAAGAGTTATCACAAGTGAATTTATTGTAATTAACAACACAACCTGCTTTATAATGTTCATCAAAAAGCTGTCTTTCGATTTAGTATAATGCTAGTCAATCAAATGCAGAAACTTACCCAATATACATGATTAATACCAAATACACCATTACAGGCAATGGGGTTCTCTTTTCTTTTTTTATCTTTCCATTTTTTCTCCATTGGAGGGGGAGCAAGATGCGGTAGCAGATAAAGCGCGGAAACAGAATACTTACTCATGACTTTTGCCACATGTGAGCTTAAATGGTTAGACCAGATTTGTGAACTAATAAAACTGACTTTTAACAAATAAGCAGCATAAAGTATTGCTTCACATTTCGTGTTTCACAAAATAAGCAGATAGCAGTAGCTTGTCATTTTATGATCAAGCCAGGATGTATTGCCACAGCTTCATCGCTTCAAATGACCAACTACTGGATAACCATATAAATCACTTCGAGGCTCCAAAATTAATCACATCAGTGACAAGGACTGAATGACATATAAACTACATCTTGAGGGGCTCGTTTGAAATATTTGTAAATATATATTAGTTAAAGTTTTGATTAGTTTCTTTTTTTTTTTATAACTAAGTAATCTCTTATGAGTTAGTTCATACAATCTTAGTTGGCTCACAGGTTGAAACTTGGGGAGTATGTGTAACGACCCGACCGGTTGTTTTGCTTTCTAGATCCCGTTCCCCGATTTAAGACTCCCGTGTGTGCTTTTACTGTTTTATGATTTGTGGGATGGTTGGTTTGATTTTGGAAGACTTCGAGTTGAAATCGGAACACTTAGTTCCTTAACAGTGGCCTAAGATGGTTATGTTTGACTTTGAGTCAACGTTTTGAGTAACCGACCTCGGAACCGGGATTTGATGATTCCAATAGGCTCGTATGATGATTTTGGACTTAGGCGTGTGTTCAGATCGAGTTCCGGGTGATCTGTGCTTAACGTTGAAAGTTGGATCCTTGAAGGTTTTAGAGTTTCTTAAATTCGGTTTGAAGTAGCCTTTGGTGCTATCGATGTCTGTTTGGGATTCCGAGCCTAGAATAGGTCAGTATGGTGATTTATGACTTGTACGCAAAATTTGGAGGCATTCCGAGTTGTCCAAGTATGGTTCGTCGCATTTGGAGCTAGTTAAAGAAGTTTGAAGTTCATAAGTTGATTAATTTGGTTTTAGGGTGCGATTCTTAGTTTCGATGTTGTTTTTATGTGTTTTGAGGCTTCGAGCAGGTTCGTATTATGTTTATGAACTTGTTGGTACAGTTGGACGGGGTCCCGGGTGGCTCAGGTGAGTTTCAGACTACTCGGAGCTAAGTCCCAAAATTTCAGAAAATGCTGGTTCTGGTTTCCTTCTTCGCGAACGCGGAGGTGGTATCGCGTTCGCGATGAAGGAATTGGGGACCGAGTATTTTTTAACTTCGTGTTCGCGAAGTTTGGGTCGCGTTCGTGAAGGGAGGACCGCGTTCGCGAAGCACAGGCTGGGCAAGTCTTCGTGATCGCGAGGCTCCTATTGCGTTCGCGAAAAACATTTTCTGGGCCTCGGCAATTTTGCCTTCGCGATCGCGAAGAAGGGGTGTCTGGGCAGTAACTTAAGTTAAAAAACGAGACTTAGGCCATTTTCTTCATTTCTCACATCTCTTGGCTCATTTTGGAGCTCTTGGAGAGGGATTTTCACCTAGCATCTTGAGGTAAGTAATTCTACATAATGTGAGTTCAATACATAGATTATGGGTAGATTTCAACATAAAAATTGTAGAAATTTTGGGATTTTGTTGAAAAACTTAAGTTTTGGTAAAAAGGGAATAGACCACGAAATTGATTATGGAATTGAGTATAAATTATATATTTGAGTTTGTAAGATTAAGGGTAACATTTATCTACAAAAATTTCCGGAATCTGGGCACGTAGGGCGGGGTGACTTTAGGAATTTTGCAAATTGGGTTGGGTAATTATTCTAATAGTTAAATTATGAACTTTTGAGCATATATTGATTAGTTTGTACGGCCTTTGGCTAGTTTCGGATTGCTCGGCACCGATTTGAGGCAATTAGTGTGATTGAAGAGCCGAGTAGTGAACTTGGAAGCGAGGTAAGTCTCTTCCCTAACCTTGTAAAAAGGAATTAACCTCATAGGTGTTTAAATTGAAGTCTCGGTAGATATAGGACTTTATCATGCAATATTTAAATTATTTGAACCCAACTTGTTAGTTTAATTACTTGTATTAATAAGTGAAATTTAATTAGAGATTATGTTAGACCGAGCTTCATTAATTTGAGTTTTGGCAGGATATTCGATTGTTGATAGAAAATTTATGCTCCTTCATGTCCCTATCTTGGTGTTGTATATGTAAGTCCCCTAGTCCGAAGAGTTTCCCTATTCCTGTAGATCAAGCCGAACGCCTCGGCAATATTTATATATATAATGAGATGCATTCATGGATCGGGCCGTACAACCTCGGTAGAGTATGTACACAATTATTATGAATCGGATCGTACGACCTCGACATAACTCGTGTATGATGTCACTAGGAGTCTGAGGGTACTTGATATTTCCTTCCTGACTTGAGAATTTGTAACTATTTGATGGCCTATATTTGTTAAAATTGGCATGTGATATTCAGGGATTTTAGATTAGTGTTTTGATAAAGAATCACTTATTTATTGCTTCTTATTTTATTATTACTGTTGTATTTCATGCTTAGCTTTAATTCTTGCGCTTTATTTATTGACCTCTAGTAAGTGTCGATGTCGACAACTTGTCACTACTTCTTCGAGGTTAGACTAGATACTTACTGGGTACGCGTTGTTTTACGTACTCACGCTACACTTTTACACTAATTGTCCAGGTTTTGAGGCAGGTACATCTGGTGGCCATTCCAGCGCATATCCTCGTTACCCGGATACCTAGTGGTGAGGTGCTTCCCATACTCTGTTCTGCAGCACCTGGAGTCTCCTCCTTGTTGTATTTATTATTTCTGTCTATTTTATCTCAGACAGTAGCTATAGGAGTTCTGTATATTCTACTAGATTGCTCGTGCACTTGTGACACCGGGTTTTGGGAGTTGCTAGTAGATGATTATGGATTTTTGCCTATTAATATCACCATTTTATTATGCTTTATATCACCATAGTCTTCTATACTTAGTTTCTTTGTTAAATAAAAATTCATGATTTTAAAAGAGCTAAAATGAATAATTAAATGGATTAGTTCACCTTGGCTTGCCTAACGTTGGGCGCCATTACGGTCTATAACGAGAATTGGGTCATGACAGTATGGGTCCATCCCTCTACCATGGTCCCTCTTAAATGCTAGTCTTTTTGTCTGTGGTAGAGTTCAAACTCGTGGAGACCCTATCCACATACCCTGTTGTGTCCTAACTACCGAACCAAAAGTATGTATCAAATTAAGAAGATTTATGCCCGTAATATCTTTTCGCATTTTGGTCTAAGTAAATGTTACTTAAGACCCAATATCTTACTTAACACCCAGTATCTTGAGGGAATAATCAAGCTGAACATTCCTAAAAATGTCGCATTCCTTTATCATTCAACAGATTTTAATTTTGGAAACAAACCCAAGGGCATCAAGTTAAAGTACTTATGAATATAAGAACAAAGACTGTAAAAGCCTAGAAATGTACATTATCAGTTAACCATAAGTCCAAAGATCAGTAATGTTGTCCTAATAAGATGGGATGTCAATAATGTATTCAGGTGATTGAAGGATCTATCAACTTCATTAACTTCCAGATGGAAAATTTTGGATACATATCCAAAGTTTTTGCAAAGAAAGATTTTGAGACTAACATGATGCTGTGAAGAAAGCCAAAATTTCATTTATTGCTCCCTCTATTTCTATCAAACTTTTACTCAATTTCACAAATGAAGATCCAGAAACTAATTTATCATATCACCAACTTTGACAAGTGCCCAGAGTCTCATATTGAAAACACAACCACAATGCCCAAAGACAGATCCCTCTCGGATGCTTTTTTTGATAAAATCCTTCCCACAACTATCCATATGATTTACAATTCATCTTCCACTTCAAAAGCCTCAGATCTTTCCTTTGACTATCCAACTCAGAATCGTAATAGGGCAATTGTATGAAAATCAAAGCAAGGAAGCTGACAACTGGAAAAGGGTGGGGATCCATAACGAATTTCACTATGGAAAAGAAGAATGATAGCAGAAAATTATTTCCAAGAAGACCAATAGGGATCTATGATATTCATGTCTTACCTGGTTGAATCTGAGATCCATTAGAAATGGAGACGGATCCAGTTGCATACATCTGCATTGCCTCGACCTGTCTCTGAAGCAAGTCATTGAATTTCTGAATTTGATCCTTCACTATCAACCTCAAATAATAAGCCCTGAAAAACTCCTGGTTTTCTTCTTCAAGCTTTTGCCAAACTGGAAAAGAGATCAAGATGTCAAAATTATCTTCCAGTAGACACACAAACTACTTGAGATAAGAAAGGCCAAGAAGACTCTGAAAGAAATTCTATAAATAATTTCAGATATTTTCATCTCTATCAGAATTAAGCTTAAATATTTAATTTTCAATAGGTAAATAATACTTCTCCAAAATAGAAGTAGGGGGAAAACGCCTTCCATTAAAAGGGAAACGATCTTCTAACAATTTTCTTCCTGTTCATCATAATAATGCTCATAAAAGGTCAATTTTTCAATTTTATTTCCTCATGGTCATATTGTCTTTCAAATTCAGTAATTTTTATGAAACTTGAGAGTACAGATAAATATGTTGCTCTGCAAAAGTCAAAAGCGTAATATTAGCAAAATATGAGGAACAGAATGGTAAGAGAGAGTATGCACCAAGTTCGGTGAAATCAGGCTCAATCTTTGCCTGATGTAAGAGGGTGTTAACAACTTCCTTCTGGTTCATGTAAAGCTGTAAACATCTTTCTATGAGATTTTGCACCTGAAAACAAAGAAGGTAAGTGTTTCTAATTATTTCCATGAAAACCAATTTCTTTTTCTTTTTTTTTTTTGGGGTGGGGGTGGGGGGGTGGGGGATAAATCACCAGAGAAATCCAATAGAACAAGAATGGCAGCAACTTTATCTGAAAGTCCTGAACTGAGATACAGAAAACACGGAACTAGAAACCTAAGATTCGCACGTAATCAACGACATCAACACCTAGGATACAAAGTACTTCCATATCTGACCCAAGAAGCCCATTTCCTTAAGAAGGTCCATCAGAAGATTGTAATGCTGTTCTTTATGATAATTTCCCGTAGAACCTGGACAACATGTGAAATAGCAGATAGGTCCATAAGAATATTGCAGAATTCTTCTCTATGATAATCTAATTTAACCCTTCAAACAGGAAAGAGAACTCCATAGTTCCTTTTTCCTCTCTAACGATCTGTGACTCATATATCTACTGGAGACCAATAAATGAGCTAGATGTTATGGTTCTAAATATAGACTCAAACAGTGATGATCTGGACATAACCTATGACCACAAGTAACGGTAATACAAAATAAATGGACACAACTGGGAATCAGGTTAAATTAAAGGAAGACAATTTTTAAATAACAGCCTTGCTTGTTTCAAATAACAGCCTTGCTTGCATACTCTGGTATTTGCTTTAATTGAAATAAACATTCTTATTTTTACAGGGTTAGTCAACAATTCTTGTGGGAGTGAAGTATCTTTTGCCCTGAAGTAACTTAAAGAGTGGTAAGTATCACAAAATATATATACAGATTATGAAATTATCCACACAACTCAATCAAGTACTTGCTCTATATATGCTCAAAGAAAAATGTGCGCTCTATCTCTTTCCATTTGATTCAGGCATCATAAAATGATTCAAACAGAAAAAATGGGAACGCCAATGTTATGATTGTAGCTCGATGCTTACCAGTTGTATATCTTCACGTGATACTTTCTTAACCTCCCCACTAGACATTTTTCAATCTTCCAATTGCCAAATACGTTCAGCAGAAACTCGACGCAATTCCTGTTGACAAGCCCCGGTAAAGGAAAAATCCACTACAATTGATATCACCTGATAAGATATGTAACTTGTAGATAATTAGGGGATAGTCACCAAAACACCCTAAAAAGAAAATTTAAAAGAACACACAGAGAAGCTAGTAATACACATACGAAATACACAACACTATGGCATCAAGCAAAACCACAGCAAATGCAGATAGTAGAGATGAGGAGAAATATCTAAATGCACGTGAACAAAAATGTTAAGAATATTGTAATATCAATTAGGGAGATTCATTATCAGTTAGGGTCAATTAAGAAGATGATTTGCTTGTAATTATGTACTCTGTGAATTCCTTCTATTTTTGGATATTTGTACATCACTGTTTAAACTCCTGTTAGCTTGATGGCACAATCAAGCTGAAATATTGCCAAAACATCTCTCTCTTTTCTCTGCATAGTACCAGAGACAGGATTTTAATCCCATCTGTGTAACTTCAATTTTTCCTATGTTCTACTGCAAAGGAAAGAGAGAGAGAGAGAGAGAGAGAGGTGACTGCAAAATCAGATCGCGAGAAATACTTTTCTAGTCAATCTCGTCTCCTACAAATTAAATTGCACGGCAGTAGTAATCATGTCTCTTCAGAAGATCCAGCACATTTATGGTTCACAAGTAAGGGATATGATGACCACCTGATCAACCACATGGATAATGGATTAAAGTAAGACGTGCAGTTTGCTATGGCATTCTCTTGATCCCCAAGCTACAAATTAATTTCATTCATGAAAACCAGTTGTAAAATCTAAAGCTTTGCATGCAGATTACTTTTTTGGCAAGGAGACCTTGAATATGGATTATATTCCGCGTAGTTATGTGGTAGCGTATGGACAGTGGAAAGAACTATGGCAAGTTGGAAAATGAGAAAGATGGATGTCAGGAAAAAGATGCACGGAAGGAAACTCCAGTATGTTGATGAATTGCAGAAAAACGAATAGAGGAACATGTGAAGGCATTGAAAGACAAATATGGAGAGGCAATAAGTCAAAGGTCATTTTGTTGATATTTATGTTTGCAGCAAGATGGCGAGTAACACGTAGGAGCTATGCAAGGAGAGAACAGGAAAAGTAACAGAAGAAAGAGAAATTCCAGGAGCCTAAATCATTCCCTTTAAAAAATGCTAATCTGCCAAGTGGTATGAAGCTTCAGCAGACCACAGGCAGCAACAAATACTCATTATTCACCTCATAAAATCACTGCTCAGCATAAAAACATAAACCATAAGTTACGGCAGAGCTAGGATTTCTTAATTTTGGGCATAGGGGTTGAGGGGCATGAAGAGAACTTTTAACACATTTTTTGAGATAGGCAAGAGGTCGTCCCTGCCAACAAAGATATAATAGGTGAAGCTCGTATAATATGTTAAAATTAAAATACAATGTTTAGCTTCATCTGGAAGTGATCTCTATTGGGAGGCATGCTTCAACAGGAATCACACAAGGGTAGATTAGAAACCTCTTGCAAATGCCCGCCCGTAAACCAGCAGATAAAGTACACCTCATTGCAGTAAGTTTGTACTTAACTCCATTACAAACCATAGACTACTAGTACATGAATAGCTTCTAGACATCTCTCATAAACACTACATCTTCGCAATATTCTTTCAGCCTAAAATAATTATAGCTTCATTTAGACAGGTATCTCCTTGTAGAATGTTAGGTATTCCTTTATAGTATCATAACTTCATAAGGTACTTGCTTTGTGTTATGTATAGCATAACACAAAGGGAATCGAATGTAACAATCTTTTTAAAATAATTAACTTGGAGGCAATAACTACTCCAAGAAGAGACACTTAAACATAACGAGTGGCGGAGCAACAGCCAATGAAGAGGGTTCAATTGGATCTCTCTCGCTCAATAATTGTACTACCCAAATAGGAAAAAATAATAATATTTTCCTATATATATAAACTTTTGAATTCTGTCGACTTAATTTAGGTCGCAAGTTCAAAATTTTTGAATCCCCTTGCTAAAATTCTCCGTTCCGCCACCGAACAAAACCACCATAACTCTATATGATCTATAAGGAAAACTTTACATTTCAGAAAATGGAAAATAATCAATCAAATATTTCTTACCGCTTTCAAACATGTACAACTATGCCTTAATCCCAAGCAAGTCGGAATCAGCTTACTCTGCTATATGAATTGTTCACTGAGCATGTTGCTCAATTTACACCCGTGTCAGTCCAATATTAATGTAAACAATTCTTTTCTAGCATTAGAAGCTCTTTCGGTTTTCAAATGTGTTTAGTTCAAGATATAAAGGGCAATCATTGGAAAGAAAAAAGTCATAACGAAACTTTATATCTGTTACACTAATTAGTTTGCGGAATTACCAAAGCTAGAAGAAAATCGCCGACGAAGCCAAATCGGAAAATCCGCCGGTGCCGGCTCTCTGATTCTGTTCACCGCTTCCTCGTTTTTTCTCTTTTTCAGCAAAGTTGTTCGAAGAGATCACCGATGACGAGGTTCTTATACGGTCACTTTTTCTATTTTCTGATATCGTTGTCACTGGGACCCCACTATATTTGTAAAATTATGAAAAATAGAAACAGTTAAGACAGTTACCTCTCATTTTCAATAGAGTTTTTGTTATAAATAGTATTTTATTGGAATTTTTATATTTCTATATCACGTAGAAATTTTATTACCCACAATATTTAAGATTTGATTTAATTACATTTAGTATATCTAATTACCAATTCTATACCATAATGTGTAATAAAAGAATAATTAATGATGCGCTTTTAACTCCTTAATTATAGGTACCGTATATCCTACCCCTCCCACGTTTCTCTCTCCTAAACCCTCACCCTCACCCATATTTCACTCAGACACACGTTCCTTTTACCCATTTTCTCTCTTCTAAAACTACAGAAACTTCCATTACCCACCATTAAATATCAATTCAAAAATTGTTCGTCTACATTCACAGAAAATTGAAGTCATTTCTTCAACAAAGTTGATTCACTCACGTTTACTCAGCTAAAATTTCGACAATGAAGAAGAGTAAACCTTCTAAACATAGTCCTAAAAAGGCCAGAGAATCTGATATACCCTCTTTTGATATGGGTGTTTTATCACCAAAATCACCAAAAAAAAATAGGGGAAATCTGAACATGCAAATGTAGATACCACGCATAGCCTTTCTCCGAGACAAATCAGGACTGAAACTAGAACCAAACAAAAACACGATGTCGATGCTGGAGAATCTTCTACGCCAGTCAAACAAGTGAAAAGAAATGGAAAAAAGTTATTGGTAGATGACGATTTCGTAGAAGATGGGCATATTCTTAAACCAGGAAAGAAAGCTAAGGTGTCTCCCAGTTCAAGAACTCACAAAAAGAAGAAAAATTCAAAAAAAAAAATGTTCTGAAACTTTCATTGGTGAAGGTAATAATTTAGTAATCTCGTCTCAAGTAGTTTAGTTTGTTTTAGGTTTTAAAATCTGCGTAATATGTGTTTTAGATAATCGTAGATTAGTTGTCTTAATTTTGAAGATTAATTATAGTTTACTGATATGTTTTTACATTTGTAGAGATTTTGTAGTTTATTTGTAGATATTTTGTAGATTATTTGTATTATTAAAGACACAACTAACTATTCCAGTAGAATTGTAGATATTTGTAGCTGCTTTTTGCATAGCATGTGTAAAATTGCAGATATTTTGTAGTTTCTTTGTAGTTATGTTGTAGATATATTTGTAGATATATTGTAAAATTATAGATCAATGTATTTTTTTAGGCACTTTATTAATATGAGATTATTTATTATTTGTGCAGAATGGACATTTTTTTGTACCCCGTTTATTATGGGGTACTTAGATTCCACACATTATGTGACTCTAGTATCCCTAGCCAGATTAAAGGACAACCAAATTAAGCTATGGTTAGACCTTGGAGTGGAAAAGGTTGACAAGAAGGAGTGGTTCTTTTCCCTGACACACCCTGGACAATGCCTCACTGACTCGGTAAGAATCAGTATACCCAGTTAGTAGATATATTGTAGATAGTTTTTAGATATATTGTAGACATGATTCTATATGCTTTATTTTCAGTTTATAGTGTAATTGTAGTTATGTTGTAGATTATGAATAATATTTGGAGATGACTTATAGTTTAAATTGTAGATATGTTATAGACATGATTGTAGATCATGTGTTTACTGTTTGTATTGTAATTTTATGTATATAGTAGTTTTGTGTAGATTATTTATCTGTTTGTAGTGTAATTATAGGTAAATTGTAGTTGTGTGTAGATTATTTAAGAATGACTTTGTAGTATAAGTTGTAGATAATTGTAGATATGGTTGTAATCTCTTTGTTTCAGTTTGAAGTATAATTGTAGTTATAGTGTAGTTTGTGTAGACTAACTGAAGTTGTCTTGTTGTATAATTCCAGTTGTTTTTGTTTGCAGCACATTGATGTTATAATGTATTACTTGAGAAAAAGAGGCAAGTATGGCTCCCACAACTTGACCAAGTTTACTACAACAGTTTGTTTGTTCAAGACAAGGATAGAACAAATTATGAAAAGTACCAAAGTTCTCCCAAAGATAAGAAGTTTTTTGTTGTTAAACCACAGGATGTTGTAGCAGAATATATATTGGAGTATAGACTACTTAAAAATGTTGCATGGTATGAAGTTGACTATGTCATCATGCCCTCAACATTGTAGAAAAAATTTCACTGGGTGTTGGTTATTTTTGAAATTGCAGACATGTAATTTTATGCATATGATTCCATGGTGTCTTCACACAATCACCCTATTGTTGAATCTTGTGTCGAAAATTTTTCTGTTATTATCCCTTTGTATTTGTCGTGCACCGATTTTTATGGGAAACGCAAAGACATCAACTTCGAGAATACAAAGGCATACATTGAGAAAGCTGTTACCGATCCTCTTAACATTCAGTGGATCGTTGGAGAGATTCCACAGCAAAAAGAAGGATCACTGTAAAAAAATTGTTCTTTCTTTCTATACATTTAATTCTATTTTTGTTTCTAATCATTTGGTAAATATGACAATTTTTTGTTTTTGCAGCGACTGTGGTGTCTTTCTTGCTGCCTTTGCGGAGTATGTTAGTCTTGGAAACTTGTCAATTCCCGCAGAAGACCTTTCTGATATTGACCAACATCGTAGACGCTATGGAGCGCTACTGTGGGACTATGCTAGAAAGAAGCAGGAATATAGGGCAATTATTGAAAGTGAGGTGACCGGCAGATTGGCAAGGAGAAAGGGTGCATCTGCTTTGAATGAAAAAACAAGAGTCCAGAGGAAGAAGAAGTAGTTGTCTATGTCTGAAACATGTAGTACAGTTGTTTTGTTGATGTTAGTTTAGAAGAAAGGTAGTACACAAGTTTGTGAATAATATTTTTGTGTTTTAATTGTAGCATACTTGCGCTACACTTACAGTAGCATTTGTTTTGTTTTGTTCTATCCAGTTTAGTAGTTCAAATGAAAACAACCTGTTGGTTTTATCTTCACTTGTTGAATGTTTAGAGTACTTTCTCTTCATTATCTTATCATATAAATCCTTCCCAACTCATTTTTTATACTGTTATTTTGTAAACTAACAAAAATCTAGTTATTTCATTGTTAGATACAAATGTTCTACAAATAAACTATAAATTTTCTAAAATCTAGGAACACTGAATGTTAAAATTGTATATATTTTTGTAGTTGAATCTGTATATAATTTGTAGAAAACATCTCCCTTTGTATTTAATTTGTATTTCGTTCCTACTGATTTAAAATGTATTTATTCTGTCAATTCAAGTTAATTTAAAATCGTTTTTGTAGTTTTATTGTAGATAAATATTAACTATTATGTAAAGGATGCTTAAGATAGTCAATAACAAATCACTCTATCAAATTATTATGCAAATACAGAAAAAAAAATTAACAACAAAAGAAAAAAAAATTGAAACTAACTACATTATGATCTTATAAAACTTCAACAATTACATACAAAATTCTGTTAACTTGAACACACTAACAATTATTTTGAAATACTCTGTTAACTACATGAAATTTATTTCTTTTTTGGCGCATTCTTGCAAGATTTTTTGTTATGCCCTTCACTCCACAGTTGCCGTATGACACCTTGTACTTCTTTGACTTTAGTTCATCATATGTTTTTTATCTTTCCTTTTGAGGTCTTCCTGGCTGCCTTTTCTCTCTTGTAGGTGGATTTACTACTTCATCAGATATATGTTGTGGCACATTCCATTTGCTTTCATCAGGCAGGGGATTTACTGGAATTTCATACGTACGCAATAGGCTCTCCCTTGTGTAAAATGGCGAGCAATAGTTTTCATAAGATTCATTCTTGTGCCTTAAAGCAGCCAAAGCATGCGCACATGGAAGTTCATCAAGCTGGAATTGGCCACAACTACATTTCTTGTTTTCAAGACACACAAATGTACCGCTTCACACCATCTATCATAGTATATATATGATCTGTTGAAGCCCTCACCTATAATTACATAACAAACAGAAATCAAAATATTTACATGTAACGACCCGACAGATCCTTTTGCGTATTCGGAACCCGTTACCCTAAATAAGACTTCCTGTAGCGGCTTTCAGTGATTCATGACTTCCAGGGACGGGTGGTTCAGGATTCGGAAGTGTATAGGGTAATATAGGAACACTTAGTTCCTTAAGATTTAGATTCTAAGGCCAAGTTTGACTTCGGTCAACATTCAGAGTAAACGACCTCGGAATCGAGTTTCGTCGATTCCAGTAGCTTCGTATGATGATTTTAGACTTGTGCATATGTCCGCAATGGGTTTTGGATGACCCGCGAGCGTTTCGACGCCGAATAGCAAAAATAGAGTTTCCTTAAGTTCATAATTTGGTTTGAAACGTGTTTTTGAGTTATTGAGGTCCGAACGAAATTCTGAGACCGGGAATAGTTCCATTATGTCATTTATGACTTGCTTGCAAAATTTGGGGTCATTCCGAGTATTATAGGTCGGTTCGGCTCATTGAAACCGAATTCAAGAACTTGAAAATTCTTAAGTTTGATTCTAGGGGTTTTGAGGAGCGATTTCAAATTTTAACGTTGTTTTGGGTATTCTGAAGGCTTGAGCAAGTCCGTAATATGATTTAAGACTTGTTGGTATAATTGCATGGGGGTTCGGGTGGGCCCAGGTGCCCCCCAGACACCAAACAGGGCCAAAACCCAGCAGTTTTAGTTGCTGGTGCACCAGGTCTGGTGTGACCGCAGGTGCGGTTGCCCAGATTGCAGGTGCGAGACCGCTCCTGTGGTCGAGGGCTCGCAGGTGCGACTCCCAGGAGGAAAGTCCTACCTTCGCAGGTGTGGACCCTTCTTCGCAGGAGCGGGTCCGCTGGTGCAGAATTCCTACCGCAAGTGCGACCCTTAGACTTCTTGCCAAAAATCCGCAGGTGCGACCAATGAATCGCAGGTGAGAGACCGCAGGTGCGATCCTCGAGTCGCAGGTGCAAGGTCACTAAAGGCAGTGATCCCATTTAATTCGGTACTTAACAATTTTTCACCACTTTCTTCTCCTCCATTGGCGATTTTGAGAGCTTTCAAAAGGGTATTCGACCTAGCTACTAAAAGGTAAGTAATTTTCATTTAAATGTTTGATTAGTATACTAAATCTTAGGTAGATTAACACCTAATTAGTGGAAATCAAAGGGGTTAGGGTGAAAACCTAGGGTTGATGAACTTTAGGGAATATCACCACTTTTCTACCGTGAAATCATGTAAAAACTATATATTAATGACCCTTTGGCTATGGGTGAGTGTTTTCTACGAAAATATCCGAGCATGTGGGCCCGGGGGTGTATTTTGGGATTTCTTTAAGAAAGATGAATTAGCTAAGCTAGTAAGAGAATTTCATACTTTTGAGTGTATATTGACGTATTTATATAATATTTGACTAGTTTCGAGTCCTCGGGTGTAGAGTTTGGAGTTTCGGGCGCGTTCTTGACCCGGGAAGTAGGTTCTACGCGAGGTGAGTCTCCTTTATAACCTTGTAAGAGGGATTTTCCCCATAGGTAATTATAAATTATTGAATTATCCTTATTTGCGGGGGCTACGAACGCACGAGGTGACGAGAGTCCGTGCATAGCTGCTACTATGTTATGCCGGGTAGTCTTTAGGACTCACAAGCATGCTTATATGCCTTACTTGTATCCCTGCATGTATTCCTAGTCGATTATTATCCTTGAAATTAGCATGAGAAAATGGAAGGTTACATTAAATCTTGTTGTTGCCATGATTCTTGTTTTCCAAGTATGAACTCTATATTTCCTGAATTTCCTGATAATTATGTGTATGTATACGAGCACCCATGTCGCATGTATGATTCGTGAGCGGGGTAACCTTATATTATGTCAACGGTGTCGCACGATCGATTCGCGAGCGGGGTAATAGATACATCTATGGTTCGAGCCGTTCGACCCTTCGACAGTGCACATTTAGTTTTCGCTTCGCTTCGGCCATACGCCTCAGCATACTATATGTTATGTATTTGACTGAGAGTCTTATTAATATTGTCAAATGAATTGTTCTATGTGGTAGGGGACTTTGATCTTTTATTAATGTTGTTATTTTGCACTTGCGGCAGGTGGTAGTTCATATACTTGATATTCCGTGTCTACTTGATTTCCACAATTGCTAATCTTGATTAAATATGTCTAATTATACTATTGCTAATGACCCTAGTGCGTAATACGTCTACCTATCGTCACTACTTCTTCGAGTTTAGACGAGATACTTACTAGGTACATATTTGTTTATATGTACTCATGCCACGCTTCTGTACTTAATTGTACAGGTTCTGAGGCTGGTGCATCTGGTTATCATACCGGAGCACGATCGTGAGAGTACTTACTGGACTAGACTACACGGTGAGCTGATCTTCCAGACGTTCCTCAACAGCACTGTGGAGTTTCTATTATTTTTGGATATTTTTGTCTACCCCTTTCAGACAATTGTATATTTATTTTGTCTACTTTGTATATTCCACTAGTCGCCTGTGGACTTATGACATTAGGTCTTGGCACACGTAGTCGATTTTTCTAATACTTTTTCCTATACTATATATGTTGGAAAATAATCTTTTGAGTTCACTCAATCAAGTTGCATCACTTGACCGTTTTCTTTAAATGATTTCTAAATTTAAAATTTGACAAGCATTTAAATATTTAAATAAGTAAAGTAATCTCGCTAGTAAAGTGATATTGGCTTGCCTGATTCTGGTGTTGGGCGCCATCACTACCTGAGTTGGAATTTGGGTCGTGACAACATGGTATCAGAGGTCTAGGTTCACGTAGGTCTCACAAGTCACAGGCAAACCTAGTAGAGTCTTGCGGATTGATACAAATACGTTAATATTTATCTTCGGGAGGCTATAGGGTGTTAAGAAACCTATCTTTATTCTTATTCAATCGTGCAGTTGATAGTCTTACTAAATCTCATTTTTCTATTCTCTCACATATGGTGAGGACTGGGGTAGCTGATATTCCAGACCCGGGAGATGTCGCTACCCCCACCGTCCGAGGTCATGGCAGAGGCGAGGGGAGGGCACCGACCCGAGGTAGGGGATGAGGGCGTCCCATAGTTGCTCCATTAGCACCTCCAGAGGATCCTATCATCGAGGAGCAGGACGAGATATCTCTAACAGATCCTGCCCCGGTAGATTTCATGACTGCACCAGGCTTTCAGGAGATCATGGGCCATATGATGCGGTTCATGGACACTATGACCCATACTGGTTTATTTCCAGCGGATCCTGCCACTTCTCAGGCGGGAGAGGGATATCAGACCCCTACCGTCCAGGCCGCAGGTCATGCAGCGGCAGTATATCAGACTCCGGGTACTCTGCCCGTGGGTGGAGTACAGCCAGCAGTAGCAGCACCAAAGCTCAGACCGGCTGCAGACGGCGATCCGCAGAAGCTACTTGATAGATGGACTCCCTTTCACCCCCCCTGTCTTCGGAGGTGAGAAAGGCGAGGATGCCCAGGACTTTATTGATAGGTGCAGGGACAGACTGCACAACATGAGGAATTTGGAGTCCCATGGAGTTGACTTCACTACCTTCCAGCAAGAGGGCAGGGCCCGCAGATGGTGGTAGCCATTTATCCTTAGTAGGCCAGCAGGTTCCCCTACTATTACCTGGGAGCAGTTCACTCAGCTGTTCCTGGACAGGTATATTCCGCCCTCCGAGAGGGAAGAGCTGTGGTACCAATTTGAGCAGCTGGAGCAGGGGCAGATGTCAGTGACAGACTACGAGGCCAGGTTTTCTAAGTTATCTTGCCATGCCCTTATGATTCTTCCTATAGATGATGAGAGAGTGTGGAGGTTTGTAGCTGGATTGCACTCAGGTATTAGGGTCAACATGGCCCGAGAGATGGAGATGGGTACTCCTTATCAGCTTGTGGTCGAGATAGGTCGCCGGATTGAGGTTTACAGATCGAGGGGTAGAGAGCAGGGTCAGCAGGACAAGAGAGCTAGATTTTTTGGAGATTTCAGAGGTGCCCCAGCTAGGGGTAGAGGTCAGTTCGGTAGAGGCCAGCTCAGCAGGCCTCCATATTCAGCCCCTCCACCACCTTCTCGTGGTGATCGAGTGAGACCTTATTTCAGCACCATGCCGGAGAGTTCTTACCGCCCACCAGCTATTCAGGGTCCCTCCGGCAGGTATTCAAGTCATCAGGGGTCTCCTAGTACTTACTTCAGTGCCATGCCAGAGAGTTCTCATCGTCCCCCAGCTATTCATGGGTCTTCTTCAGGGCAGCATGCCATGCCTCCAGCGAGGTGTTATGAGTGTGGGGATTCAGACCATATGAGTAGGACTTGTCCCAGGCTTAGGGGCAAGGCTATTCAACAGAGTCACCAGCCCGCATTCTCAGCACCGGCGCCCCGTCCACCTAGAGGTAGAGGACAGGCTGGTAGAGGTCATCCCAGAGGTGGAGGCCAGGCAAGGGGAGCTCAACTAGCTCCTATTCAGCCCGGTGGAGGTCAATCTTCAGGTACTCCAGCCAGATTTTACGTCATTCCGGCTCGAGCAGATGCAGTGGCCTCAGATGCCGTGATCACAGGTATTATTTCAGTATGTGGTAGAGAGGCATCAGTGCTATTTGACCCAGGATCTACTTATTCATATGTGTCAGCCTTGTTTGCTTGTTTTCTGGATGCTCCTCGTGAGTCCTTGGGTTATCCTATATATGTATCCACTCCCGTTGGTGATTCTGTAGTGGTAGACCGGATCTATCGGTCTTGTGTGATCACATTCTATGGGTTCGAGACTAGAGCGGACCTCCTATTGCTCGATATGGTTGATTTTGAGATTATCCTGGCATGGATTGGCTATCTCCTCATCATGCCATCTTGGATTTCCATGCCAAGACGGTTACTTTGGCCATGCTTGAGTTACCTAGGCTGGAGTGGAGAGGTTTCTCGGTTAGTGCAGCCAGTAGAGTTATTTCCTTCTTGAAGGCTCGACATATGGTCGAGAAGGGTTGTTTGGCGAATCTTGCATATGTGCGGGACACCAGCGCCCAGTCTTCGACGATTTGATTCAGTGCCCGTTGTTCGAGAGTTTGCTGATGTATTCCCTTCAGACCTTCCAGGCATGCCTCTGTATCGTGATATTGATCTCTGCAATTGATTTAGCTCCATATACTCAGCCTATTTCCATTCCCCTGTACCGTATGGCTCCTAAGGAGTTGAAGGAGTTGAAGGAAAATCTAGAGGAGTTGTTGGCTAAGGGGTTTATCAGACCGAGTGTATCACCGTGGGGTGCTCCAGTTCTATTTGTGAAGAAAAAGGATGGGTCCATGCGAATGTGTATTGATTACCTCCAGATGAACAAGGTCACCATAAAAAAAAGTATCCATTGCCGCACATTGATGATTTGTTCAACCAGTTGCAGGGTGCCAGGGTGTTTTCTAAGATAGAATTGAGATCGGGCTATCATCAGTTGAAGATTCGGGCCTCAGATGTCCCGAAGACTGCTTTTCGCACGAGATATGGCCACTATGAGTTACTGGTGATGTCATTTGGCTTGACTAGTGCTCCAACAGCATTTATGGATTTGATGAATAGGGTGTTCATGCCATATATTGATTCTTTTATCATCGTCTTCATTGATGACATCTTGATTTACTCACGTAGCCTGGGAGAGCACGAGCAGCATTTGAGAGTTGTGCTCCAGACTTTACGAGAACAGAAGCTATATGCTAAGTTCTCCAAGTGTGAGTTTTGGTTGGATTCTGTGGCATTCCTGGGACATGTAGTATCCGGAGAGGGTATCAAGGTTGATCCTAAGAATATTGAGGCAGTTCAGGGTTGGCCACGTCCTACTACAACTACAGAGATCAGGAGTTTTTTGGGTCTAGCAGGCTACTATCGGCGATTTGTGGAGGGCTTTTCATCCATTGTAGCCCCATTGACCAGGTTGACTCAGAATAATGCTCCATTTCGATGGTCTGACGAGTGTGAGGCGAGCTTTCAGAAGCTCAAGACGACATTAACCTCAGCACTAGTTCTGGTATTACCTTCCGATTCTGGGATGTATATAGTGTATTATGACGCTTCACGTGTTGGCTTGGGGTATGTGTTGATGCAGTAAGGGAGAGTTATTACTTATGATTCACGCCAGCTGAAGGTTCATGAGAAGAATTATCCGGTGCATGAATTGGAGTTGGCAGCGATTGTTCATGCTCTTAAGATTTGGAGGCATTACTTGTATGGGGTGTCTTGTGAGGTTTATACAGAACACCGCAGCTTGCAGCACTTGTTCAAGCAGAGGGATCTTAATTTGAGGCAGCGCAGTTGGCTTGAGTTGCTGAAGGATTATGATATCACCATCCTTTATCATCTAGGTAAATCAAATGTAGTAGCAGATGCTTTGAGCAGGAAGGCGGAGAGTATGGGTAGTTTGGCTTTCATTGCAGCGGAGAAGAGACCTCTAGCCTTGGACGTTCAGTCCCTGGCTAATCGCTTGGTGAGATTAGATCTTTCAGAGCCTCGTCGAGTTCTTGAACATGTAGTTGCTCAGTCTTCGTTATTGGGGGAGATTAAGGCTCGGCAGTATGATGATCCACACTTGGTAGAGCTACGGGAAACAGTGGTTCAGGGTGGTGCCAAGGAGGTTACTATTGGCGAGGATGGTGTTCTGAGACTTCAGGGTCGGTTGTGTGTTCCTAATGTTGATAGCTTGAGGCAGAGGATTCTAAAGGAGTCGCATAGTTCGCGGTATTCTGTTCATCCCGGTGCTACGAAGATGTATCGTGACCTGAAGCAGCATTTCTGGTGGAGGCGAATGAAGAAAGACATTGTGGAGTATGTGGCTAGGTGTCTTAACTGCCAGCAGGTTAAGTATGAGCACCAGAGGCCAGGAGGCCAACTTCAGCAGATGCCCATTCCTGAGTGGAAGTGGGAGCGCATCACTATGGACTTCGTGGTTAGGTTGCCTCGGACCTTGCGGAAGGTTGACGCGGTTTGGGTCATTGTGGATAGATTGACCAAATCGGCGCATTTTATTCTGGTGTGCACTACTTATACTTCTGAGAGGCTAGCCCAGATTTACATTCGAGAGATAGTCCGGTTGCATGGTGTGCCGGTGTCCATTATATCAGATTGAGGTCCTCAATTCACCCCACACTTTTGGAGAGCATTGCACAGAGAGATGGTTACTCAGATAGACCTCAGTGGGACCAGTTCTTGCCTTTGGCCGAGTTTGCTTACAAAAATAGTTATCAGTCTAGCATTGAGATGGTTCCATTGGCGAGGCTAAGTTATATGGCACGGACCCGGTGAGAGATGCCTTGGAGAAGGTAAAGTTGATTCAGGAGAGGCTCCGCACAGCACAGTCCAGACAGAAGAGCTGTGCGGATCAGAGGGCACGTGATGTATCATTTATGGAGGGAGATAAGGTTCTGCTAAAGGTTTCGCCGATGAAAGGCATTATGAGATTCGGGAAGAAGGGCAAGCTGAGCCTTAGGTTTATAGGTCCTTTCGAGGTATTGAGGCGTGTTGGACAGGTTGCCTATGAGCTTGCTCTACCCCACTAATCGGGAGTCCATCCAGTCTTTCATGTATCCATGCTCCGGAGATATCACGTCGACTTCTCTCACATGGTTGATTTCAGCACTATTCAGTTGGACGAGAGATTGGGCTACGAGGAGGAGCCAGTTGCCAGTATTGACGGACAGGACCACCAGTTGAGGTCCAAGAGTGTTTCTGCGGTGAAGGTCCAGTGGAGAGGCCAACCAGTTGAGGAGGCGACTTGGGAGTCCGAGGAGGACATGCGGAGCAGATATCCACACTTATTCAACACTTCAGGTATGATTCTAGACCCGTTCGAGGACGAACGTTTGTTTAACAGGTGGAGAATGTAATGCCCCGACCGGTCATTTTGCGTATTCGGACCCCGTTCCCCTAAATAAGACTTCCTGTAGCGACTTTCAGTGATTCATGACTTGCGGGGATGGGTGGTTCCGGTAGGGACGGGTGGTTCGGGATTCAGAAGTGTATAGGGTAATATAGGAACACTTGGTTCCTTAAGATTTGGTTTTTAAGTCCAAGTTTGACTTTGGTCAACATTTGGAGTAAACGACCTCGGAATCGAGTTTTGCCGATTCCAGTAGCTTCGTATGATGATTTCGGACTTGTGCGTATGTCCGGAATGGGTTTTGGATGACCCGGGAGCATTTCGACGCTGAATAGAGAAAATAGAGTTTTCTTAAGTTCATAATTTTGTTTGGAACGTGTTTTTGAGTTATCGAGGTCTGAACGGAATTCTGAGATCGGGAATAGTTCTGTTATGTCATTTATGACTAGCTTGCGAATTTGGTGTCATTCTGAGTAGTATAAGTCAGTTCGGCTCATTGAAAATGAATTCAAGAACTTGAAATTCTTAAGTTTGATTTCAAGGGTTTTGAGGAGTGATTTCAAGTTTTAGCGTTGTTTTGGGTGTTCTGAAGGCTCGAGCAAGTCCGTAATATGATTTAGGACTTGTTGGTATAATTTCATGGGGGTTCGGGTGGGCCCAGGTTCCCCCCGTACACCAAACGGGGCCAAACACCAGCAGTTTTAGCTGCTGGTGCACCAAGTCTGGTGTGACCGCAGGTGCGAGACCGCTCCTGCGGTCGAGGCCTCGCAGGTGTGATTCCCATGAGGAAAGTCCTACCTTCGCAGGTGCAGACCCTTCTCTGCAGGAGCGGGTCCGCTGGTGCGGAATTCCTACCACAGGTACGACCCCCCAGACTCCTTGCCCAAAATCCGCAGGTGCGAGACCACAGGTGCGAGGTCACTGAAGGCAGTGCGCCCATTTAATTCGGGACTTAACCATTTTTCACCACTTTCTTCTCCTCCATTGGTGATTTTGAGAGATTTTAAGAGGGTATTCGACCTAGCTACTAAAAGGTAAGTAATTTCCATTTAAATGTTAGATTATTACACTAGATCTTAGGTAGATTAACACCTAACTAGTGGAAATCAAAGGGGTTAGGGTGAAAACCTAGGGTTGATGAACTTTAGGGAATATCACCACTTTTCCACCATAAAATCATGTAAAAACTATATATTAATGACCCTTAGGCCATGTGTGAGTGTTTTCTTCGAAAATTCCGGAATCCGAGCATGTGGCCCGGGGGTGTATTTTGGGATTTCTTCAAAAAAGATGAATTAGCTAAGCTAGTAAGAGAATTTCATACTTTTGAGTGTATATTGACGTATTTATATAATATTTGACTAGTTTTGAGTCCTCGGGTGTAGAGTTTGGAGTTTCGGGCACGTTCTTGACCCAGGAAGTAGGTTCTACGCGAGGTGAGTCTCCTTTCTAACCTTGTAAGAGGGAACTGTCCCCACATGTAATTATAAATAATTGAATTGTCCTTATTTGCGGGGGCTACGCACGCACGAGGTGACGAGAGTCCGTGCGCAGCTACTACTATGTTAAGACGGGTAGTCTTTAGGACTCACAAGCATGCTTATATGCCTTACTTTTATCCCTGCATGTATTCCTAGTCGATTATTATCCTTGAAACTAGCATGAGAAAATGGAAGGTTACATTAAATCTTGTTGTTGCCATGATTCTTGTTTTCCAAGTATGAACTCTATATTTCCTGAATTTCCTGATAATTCTGTGAATGTATTCGAGCACCCATGTCGCATGTATGATTCGTGAGTGGGGTAGACTTATATTTATCAACCGCGTCGCACGATCGATTCACGAGCGGGGTAATAGATGCATCTATGGTTCGAGCGTTCGACCCTTCAGCAGTGCACATTTAATTTTTGCGTCACTTCGGCCGTACGCTTCGGCATACTATATGCTATGTATTTGACTAAGAGTCTTATTAATATTGTCAAATGAATTGTTCTATGTGGTAGGGGACTTTGATATTTTATTAATGTTGTTATTTGGCACTTGCGGCAGGCGGTAGTTCATATACTTGATATTCCGTGTCTACTTGATTTCCACAATTGCTAATCTTGATTAAATATGTCTAATTATACTATTGCTAATGACCCTAGTGCGTAATACGTCTACCTATCGTCACTACTTCTCCGAGTTTAGACGAGATACTTACTGGGTACATATTTGTTTATATGTACTCATGCTACGCTTCTGTACTTAATTGTACAGGTTCTGAGGCTGGTGCATATGGTTATCATACCGGAGCGCGATCGTGAGATACTTACTAGACTAGACTACACGGTGAGCTGCTCTTCCCGACGTTCCTCAGAAGCACTGTGGAGTTTCTATTATTTTTGGATATTTTTGTCTACCCCTTTCAGACAATTGTATATTTATTTTATCTACTTTGTATATTCCACTAGTCGCCTGTGGACTTGTGACACTAGGTCATGGCACACGTAGTCGGTTTTTCTAATTCTTTTGACTATACTACATATATTGGCAAATGATCTTTTGAGTTCATTTAATCAAGTTGCATCACTTGACCATTTTCTTTAAATGATTTCTAAATCTAAAATTTGACAAGCACTTAAATATTTAAATAAGTAAAGTAATCTCGCTAGTAAACTAATGTCTGCTTGCCCGACTCAGGTGTTGGGCACCATCACGACCTGAGTTGGAATTTGGGTCGTGGCATTACAATCAGATTACAGATTATCTACAAATTGTCTATAAATTATCTACAATATATCTATAAATTATCCACAATCTGGAAATACTGTATATTAATATATAATTTTTCTGCACCAAGTAAACATATCTTACCCTAAGCTTTTGCGATAATGTTCTGTTGTTCTCCAATTCTTTGTTGAATTTGGACCCCAGATATGTGAAAGTACCCTTTGCCTTCAATGACTTCTCGTTGGTCCAACGTTCAAGAAGAGTCCTCATATACTCTAATAGGTCTACTATTGGCAGTTCTCTTGCATTTTTTTTTGCAACATTCAATGACTCTGCAATGTTTGATGTCATAGTCCAAGTTCTGTTCACCGTTGCATGTACTCTTGACCATATATGATAACCAATATCATATAGGTATGATTTACCACACGGGTGTATCTCTTCAATCTTCGACATCCTTTCATTAAATTCATCAAGAGTGTATGATCGTGCTGTGGTAAAGTACAATTAGCTTAATTTTAGATGACCCTTCTTGAACTTTTCCCTTATATTTGTCCAAATATGTCACATGCAAGAGTAATGTGGCATGCCCGAATAGACAATTGATGTTGCCTTCATGATACTCTCATTCCGATCTGAAACAACACTCATTGAAGGTCTTTCATCATATGTTTGCTTGAACTGCTCAAAAAACCACTTCCACGATGCGTCGTTTTCCGAATCAACCACAGCATATGCCAATGGCAATATTGTACCTACATTATGAGTCAAAAAATAATTAACTAGCAGCTTTAAAAATACATATAAAAAGACAAATACATATAAACTACAATATATCTATAAAGTTTCTACAAAGTATCTACATTTTATAAACAGTCTACAAAATATCTACAATTTTACCTGCTGCATCCATTGTACTAGTTGTCGGCATTATTCCCCTATATGCTGACTTCAAGAAAATCCCATCAACCACTACTACTGGCCTACAATGTTCCCAACCACTGATTGATGTACAAATAGCAACAAATGCATATAAGAAGCATTCATCTGTTGTCTTCTTCAATTTCACTACAGATCCCAGATACGTCTTCTCAAGAATATAAAAATAACTTGGTAATTTGCTGTAGGAGTCAGCAGGATGACCTCTCAAAAACTGTAAATCATTTTCCTTTGCTCTCCATGCTTTCATGTAGCTTAGGTTCACTCCGTGTTCAGACAACATGTTAGTTTGTATGTCCTTTAGTGTGTAAACTGTCTTGGGATCACAATACTTTGGAATAACCATGCTACCAACTACAACTGTAGTAGGTTTGCGTTGTATGAATGTATTGTCCATTAAAGAGCATGTGTGTTGGCGGTTGAAACTTCTGACCTTAAACATTGCAGAATCATTAATGGATGTTGCCTTGAATTGCCAATTACTGTTTTCACCAACGGATATAAGCCAGTAACTACAAAAAAAATAAAATTTTAATATTGGTTATAAATGTAGATGTAAAAAAAGGACTGTTTTAACATAAAGCAATACACTCTATAATATAACTACAATTCATCTACAATATTAACAAACACATATCACAAGGAAAAGACTACTTATTGCAAGTGGCTAGATCTTTTAACCCTGAATTGGAACTTGTGCATGACAGAATAGTGCTTTATTGCAAGTGCAATTGTTTGCTTGTCTTGGTACAATTGTCCTTCTTCAATAACACTTTGTGTACTTTCAGTTATTATTATACTCTCATATACCTCTATAACGGGAGATGCTGGCATATCAAGTAATTTTAGTGTTCCAGACGAATCTGCATGAAAATAAAGATAAATACTGTCATTACCATTTTGTAGAATCTTTGTAGATAATTTGTAGATGAAGAGAAATTTTGTAGGCAATATTTTTTTTCTACATAGTATGTAGTTTAATTGTAGAATAAATGTTGTAATTTTGTAGATACTGTTAAAAACAATACTGCTATATATATATGTACACTGATATATAGTTTATTTGTAGATAAATGAAGATATTTTGTAGATATTAACATAAAATCAGAATTTGATAGAATTTGTAACAGAACAAACATGCACTTATGTTCTCATTGGTAATACTCAATTTCATATTGAACTCTCGAACAGTTATACTGTCACGACCCATTTCCAGAGTCGTCATGGCGCTTGTCGTGGAACCAGGCAAGCCACCCATTTTATCTAACTAAATTTAATTTCCAATAAAATATCCTTCTTAACAAGTCTGTGGATAAAAATAATAATAAATCAAAATTTGAAAACCAGTTTATGAAATTCAAAACCCAAATCTACAAACCCCGGATCCAGTGTCACACAGCCATGAGCTGCTAGTACTTAATACAACCAAAAAGAAATGACCAACATAGTCTGAAAATAAATGCGACGGTAGAAAAGGAAGAGAAGACGAGATCACGATCGCCAGCTGCTACCTCATCAACTCTGATGAAAACTGATGCCACTAACTAACCAGAGCTGAATCCCGTTGTACCTGGATCTGCACACAAGGTGCAGGGGGTAACGTGGGTACACCAACTCAGTAGTAATAAAACCAAACTACAGGCTGAGAGGTAGTGACGGACTAAACCTCCGATAATTCGAACAACAGTATATAACTTGGACATGACAGTAATATATCAGGAAATAAATACGATGCATCAAGATATGTCTGTAACTCTGCATACTAGCATGAATGCATATAGAACCAAGAATGATGTATACTCAATAATCACTCTCTCATAAGGTGGTCCACTCAGTACTAGAATACAGCCTTCCGACCCAGGGAAGTCCATCCCGGATATTACATAAATACAAGTGACGCAGTCACCAAGTACTGAGGAAAAAGGACGATCTAACCCCCACGGAGAAATCCATCTCTGGAACACGATAACCACAGAGAAATCCATCTCCGGAATAGAATACTCGGACAAATACATGCCCAGGGAAATCCATCCCTCAATATCTGTGCGCTTACTAGGGGTGTATAGACTCCGGAGGGGCTCGTTTCAGCCTAAGCGCTATATCAAGCCAACGAAGGCATGATTCTAGGATCGCTGCAGTGTGCAGTCCGACCTCATAACTGTCTCAAAACCAGGCTCCAAACCTCACTCAATCAGTACCTTCCAGTCTCACTCACAATGCTCTAAATGAAAATCAGCCCAAGCAAATGATAATATAAAATAAACTAGCAACTTATGAGACTGAGGCATGAAACCTATACTTTAACAGGACTGAGTACATGAAAACAATAATCACAGATAGAGACAGCAATAATCGACCGTTCCGGTCTGAACATATCGGCATGAAGCCTTAACATTTATACTTAGCATGATTTCTACTGCGTTCAAGGTAATACCACCTTCACAGTACAAATATCAACCTGAGATAACCATTAGACAATGCCATGGGATGAGCCAGGCTACAAATATTCGGTAAACGCCCACATGCCCGTCACTTGGAAAGTGCGTCACCTTAGTTAACATCAAATATCAAATAGTTTGGGGTTTCGAACCCTCAGTTCCAAGTTTGGAAGCGTTACTTACCTCAAAATCAGCTAATACACTACTTTGCTGCCTTTGCCTCTAAATTTGGCCTCCGAGTGCTCCAAATCTACAAACAATCAGATGTATATCATTATAATATGCTAAGGAACTAATCCCACTCGAAATGTATAAAAAATACTCAAAAATCCCGAAATTGGTCAAACCCGACCACCGGGCCCACGTCCCGAAATTCAGAAATTTTTATGTAGAATTGTTCTTCACCATCTCACGAGTCCGTACATATAAAGAACACTAAATTCGGAGTCCAAATGACCTCTCAAATCACCATTTTAAAGATTCTTAATCCCAAGCCCTAATCACCCAATTTACACTGATTTTTCCCTAATTTCTACCATAATTCCGACCTTTAATCACATATAAACGAGTTGAGAGTCCAAAAACCTTACCTAAATAAAGAACTATCGAATCCCCTCTTCAAAACCCTTCCAAAAGCTTCAAACCCAGATAAAATATTGAGAAAAATGGCTAAAATTCGCGAATGCACGTTTTTATACCTTCTGTCCAGTGGGTCCGCACCTGCGACCACTTACACGCACCTGCGGAACCATACCTGCGGATCCCAGGTGCGCACCTACGGAAAATCCCAAGATATCTAATTCCGCACCTGCGATCGACCTCCCGTACCTGCGGCCTCGCAGGTGCGACAATTACCTCGTACCTGCGGAAATCCCCTAACTTAGCCAACTTCCGCACCTGCGGTGCCACGTCCGCTCCTGCAGAATCGCACATGCGACTTCCCATCCGCAGGTGAGAAAAACACCAGCAACAAAACATAGCAGTGACAAAAATCATTCCAAACTCCCCGTTCACCATCCGAAACCATCCTGAGCCCCTCGGGACCCCAACCAAACATACCAACACCTCATATATGATCATTCAAACTTAGTTGCACTCCCGAAACACTAAAAATAATATCAGAAAACCAGAATCACATCAAATTCTAGCCTAAGAACTTTGAAATTTCTAAAATCCTCTAACAATGTCGAAACTACCCAAAACAACTCCGATTAACCTGAAATTTTCAGATATATCCAAAATGACATTGCGAACATGTCCCAACTGTCGGAATTCCATTCCGACCCTGATAGCCTATTTTCCATTGCCGATCGAAAATCGCCAAAAACTAACTTTTGCCAATTCAAGCTTAATTCTACACCGGACATCACAAAAATATTCCGAACACACTCTTAAGTCCCAAATCACCTAACGAAGCTATCTGATCCATAAAATCCTGTAACGACCCGACCGTTCGTTCTGTGAGATTTACCCGGTTTCCCCTATTTCTGCATTTGTTATATACTTCTAACCTGCTTTTATTGTGTTGGGTCAGTTGTTTTGGGTCCAGAGTGGTCATGGTGAGAATTGAGGCATTTAGTCTCTTAAAGTAGCCTAATAGTTGAGCAAATCAACTGAGAGTTGATTTATTGATAAACGACCTTGGAATGCGGATTTTATGACTCAGATAGCTTCTTTAGGTAATTTGGGACTTAGGAGTGTGTTCATAATTTTTTTGTGATGTCCGGTGTAGAATTAGGCTTGAATTGGCGAAAGTTAGTTTTTGGTGATTTCTGGTCGGCAGTGGAAAATAGGCTATCAGGGTCGGAATGGAATTCCGGAAGTTGGAGCAGGTTCGTAGTGTCATTTTGGATATGCCTGCAAAATTTCAGGTCAATCGGAGGTGTTTTGGTTGGTTTCGGCATAGTTGGCGAAATTTGGAAGTTACAAAGTTCGTAGGCTTGAATTTGATGTAAATTTGGTATTTTCGTGTTGTTTTTGGTGTTTCGAAGGCTCAACTAAGTTGGAATAATGCTATGGGTGTGTTTGGTTGGGCCCCCGAGGGGCTCGGGATTGATTTCGGATGGTTGGCGGGGTTTTTGGATTTGGAAATTTGCAGCAATAGCTGCTGGTGTGGAAGTTCTGGTGTTGACTGCGCCTGCAGTCGGGCAGTCGCATGTGCGATGTCGCACATGCGATTGGGCAGAGCACAAGGGAGAAAAGGCTAGGCATGGAATTTTTTTCCGCATGTGCGATGTTTTGGCCGCACCTGCGAAGCCGCAGGTGCAGAGGAGTGGCCGCAGGAGCGGAATTGGTCCGTTAAGTGAGATTCCGCAGGCGTGCACCTAGGACCACAGGTGCGGCTAAAGGTCCGCATGAGCGGAAATGACTGGCAGAAAACAATATATAAAGACCCTCTGCGAAAATTTTCTTATTTTCACCATTTTGCATGCGGGAGGAGTTCTTTGAAGGCGATTTGGAGAAGGAATCAAGATTCTTCAGTAAAGGTAAGTTCTTTGGTTACAAACATCGTTCCTATGCTATTTTGTTCGGATTAGGCTTGAAAATTTAAGGATTTGAGTAGGAAAAGGTTGGGAAGAAGGGGGTGGAGAATTGGAAATTCTTTTGAGGTTTTGGGTAGGCAATTGTGATGCGATTGTGATGATTTTGGTATGAGTAGAATCGTGGGAGGACGAGGTTTCTAGTGATTTAAAAATTATTGAGTACCAAGACGTGGGCTCGAGGCTCGGGTTTGGACGAATTTTGAGATTTTTGTGAAATTTAATAGTTTTCGATTGGGTTGTGTTCCTTGGTTATATATTAATGATATTAAATTGGTTTTGGCTAGATTCGGAGCAATCGGGAGCCAATTTGAGGGGCAAGAGCATTGCGGACTAGTGTTGCGGCCTGGTAAGGGTAAGTAATGGTTATAAATCTTGTCCTGGGGGTATGAAACCCCGGACTTTACATCCCTTCACAGATTTGGAGTGACACACACACTGGATGACGAGTGTGGGGCGTGCACAAACTGAAAATTTTGAAATATGCCCCTTTTCAGGAAACTACTGAGTTGCAAAACTGCTTTTCAAGCATATGTTTTACAGTATTTTACGATTTGATATATATTTGGACTGTAAGCCATGCTTGGGGCCTAGTGCCGATCTGTTTTAACCCCTTGGGGGCTATTTCACTGATATTCTCACTACTTTGAAACTGTGATTTTCACTCAGTCTTTCTTGTGAAATAGTTGACACTCCTATTTGATGATATTACTATTTCTTGAAATGAAATACTATTTGGGTCGAGAACCCCGTTTTATTTATGGCCCGAGTGGCATGTTGAGAGTGTCTGACTGAGTGAGGTCGAGGGCCAATGTTGTGAGGATATTTATGATATGAGGGAGGCCGAGAGCCTGAGAGTGATTGATGCCATGAATTGGCTTGTTTATTAGCACTTGGGCTGAAGGAGCCCCTCCGGAGTCGGAGTCTGTACACACCCCCAGTGAGCGCAGGTACCTACAGAGTGTTGAGTGCCGAGTGACGAGTGATTGGGAGGCATGAGTGACTGTGAGGTGCTGAGTGACTGTGAGGTGCTGAGGGATTGATTACGAGTAATGGTGAGGTATGCCCGAGGGGCTGATTATCAGTGACTGTGAGGCATGGCCGAGGGGCTGATTATGATATATGTTTTGCTCGAGGGGCTACTAATGATTTTACTACTTTCACTCTGAGCTTATGAAATATGTTTTTCCGAGGGGCCTCTATACGATTCATTTCATTTTTTTATACTAAATCTTTCGGTTTGAAGTTGTTAAAGATATGCATTTTTCAAAGGACTTTTCTGAGGTTGGTTTTAAGGCATGATGATTTCGCGTATCTATGTTTACACTATTGGAAAGTAAGGTTGTGTATATTATGATTTCATGACATTGATTTTATGTGTTTCCTTGCCACTTAGACTTGATTTATTTTTATTACTACTGAGTTGGCGTACTCACATTACTCCCTGCACCTCTGTGTGCAGATTCAGGTGCAGACATCGAGCTTTAGCCAGTTATTCCGTGCGGAGCCGGATTTGCGGGATATAGCTGTTCAACGTCCGCAACATCTCTGTTTTTCCCTTCTTGTTGTATCTAGTTTTCATTCGGAGGTTTTGTACTATGATAGTATATTTTGACTTGTTCTTCTAGATGCTCATGACATATTGGCTCCGGGTTTTGGGGTTGGCAGTATTGTATAATATTGGCCTACTTTATTCAGTAATTTCTGTATATTTACGAAATGTTTGGATTTGGGAAATGGGATTTTGAAAGAAATTGTGAACATGTGATTATTGGCTAGCCTAGTTCCACGATAGGCGCTATCACGGCCGGTATAGGATTTGGGGTCGTGACAAATCCGCACTCCGAGGTTGTTTCCCAATAAGTCAACTCTCAGTTGACTTTCCAATTCTAAAGCTATTTTTAAAGACTAAGCGACTAAACTCCCACCACAACCATTCCGATTTCAAGCCTATCAACTCTAACACATCAATAACTGTATAACCAACCTATGACAAGTCAATAACAATAATAATAATGCAAAGTCAATAACAACAATAATAAATACAAACAAAGACGATAAATTTTAATTATAACTCTAAGAGAGATTTCAAGAAACTATAACCACCTGAAGTAGTAAAATTTCTATGCCTTGCCATTATCAAATTCATGTATGATTGTGAGCACAAGAAGTGGAAGCCCTTCCCATTGAATTTGCTTCATTCTTATTCCCCTTAAGAGAATGTGATAGCAATATGTATAAGTTTGAAAGAAGACAAAATATTACCTTGAAGGCATCAATGGATGTGGATGTGGCAATAGACGAAATTATAATCGTCATCATTCTGATAATGAGAATAATAAGGGTTCTCAAAATAATCATTCACTCTATGAAAGTAATATTTGTCATCGATTTGACATGAGATTTTGCAAAAGAACATACAGATGATTATGGCCCATTCACGATGTGAATGTGACAACATCTGATTTATGAATACATATTCTTGGAAGAATATGAACGTGCTAGTGGTAGTAAATATACCACACTTACCTCTAAAAGGAGGTTTGAGATGAAATAAGAAAATAATTTTACTATTATGGCATGAATGGTCATTGATCACGTACCTATTGTGATTATGCCAAAATATTATGGTAATGTGATTATTACAGGGCAAAAGTAATAGAAGAAACATATCTTGCCTATAATGATTTTGACCATGACCATAATGGTATAACTTTCTCCTTGAAATAGATATTCACCGTATGGATATTGATGAATATGTGGTAGTACAAAATTAATTAAAAGCTCTAAGAGAGCCAATTAAACTACTTTGGAGAAATAAAATTAATTGATTATCAATAAAGGTATGGTGTCATAGTAAGTCTCAAAGAAACTTACTGAGTTTCTAAAGTATTCTCGAAAGCGATTGGTTATACTAAGACTATAAATAAAGGAAAGATTTAGTATCTTCTATTACTACAACTTGTAGCGGGGTAATATGTATGTGAAAACTTACCCGCTTTATTCTCCAGTTTGTACTACACAAATAAAATAATACCACAATAAAGTGGATATTTATTGATAGAAAAATTCATATCATAATAAACCTGGAGTTTATTGATAATTGCACACGTCATAGTGTAAACCTGAACTTTATCAATATTAATAATTTATTCAGTTGGCATAATTAGTTTAGCCATATCAATTTAAGTATGACGTGCAAAAATGAAAGAGAAATCACATGGGTAAATATTAAAGAACTAGAAAGTTCTTTACGAATTCTCTTATATTGGTGGTTCTCATTAATTAATATACCAACTAAAATTGGGATTGAATCCCATGAATGCTGAGAATATCAAAGGTGAATATGGGTTCATTCACCTGCTATGTATACCACATAAGATGCATCTATGAGATGGTTACATGTGCGATTATTATTAACCTGCAACATGGTGTTTGCGAGGTAACTTGCTCAATAATTTAATTTTGAGCATAATTTTCAGATTTCTATTCAAGACAGTTCATCTTGATAAATTGGTTTAGCAAAATAATTTATCGAGTGCCTCCACTTAATAGCTAAACTATTACTTATGAGAACAAAGTTATTTATATCAGTTTGATATGCATTATATACGAAAGTATATTACATTCTCCCCTCACAAGTGGTTCAGGGTCAAGAACCAAATAATTTCATCTTATTGTTATTGATGTGCGGTGTATATTTTGATTAACACCATAATGCACAAATATGGGTTCCCAAAATTGAGGAAGAAAGTTAGTTTTTCTAACATTAGGGGGAGACAAGATAAACAATTGAGAAAAAATTACATGAAATGAATTATTGTTTCTACATCTACATCCTCGAATAAGATAACATGAACGTGAAGTTTATAAAAAAATAATTCATCTACAATATATTGCAAAGCATGCCAGACGCATTTGCTGACCCAAAGAAAGTAACTATATTCTCACTGCAAGTGCTCCTTCTTAGAATAAGTCTATAGTATGCTTAAAGCGTATAGATTAATCGGTTTCAAATAAACTTCTTGATAAATAAGACGAGAAAATGATCATAATATGGATCCAAGTGATCTAGAAGACACATGACATAACACTTCATAAAATCTCAAAAGAGGTTCAGGTACCTGAAAATATGAATGAAGAGATCTCTATGTTATGTCTTTATGAAAATAAATATTGGAACCGATATAAAATGTTCGTCGACGACATATATCATAGCGCTGAGTATAGATGAGGACCTTAAGTATGTCGAATACAGACACAAAAATATTGGTCAAATGGAAGAGACAAAATTCGAATAGAATTGGTTTCATATGAAAGACATGTAGTTTCGGACTTGCAGTTCAAACACTTGAAAGTATAAAGTCAATGGTGTGTGCAATTGCCTTTATATATCTTATATGTCTAGAATAACATAAAAACTTGATATGCATCTAAAGTCCATTCATATGTCTTATATCACTTAACTTATACGACAATCCCTGAAGTATTTAAATTGCTTAAAGCATATATAATTCTTGGTCCTGATGTACCACATCCTACGTGCAATTTGTGCACATATGTATCTTGCTATAACTATACGCATGATAATGTGATAGCGATAATTTTCAAGGTGCAACGTATTCATTGGAGTTAATATGTGTGATTTATTCACCAAATCTCTGCCGACGTCAACCTCCAAGAAGCTAGTGCACAAGATTGGGATGTGAAGGCTCAAGGATGTGAATTGATTCTCTCATCAGGGGGAGTTAATATGTGTTGTACTCTTTTTCCCTTACAAGGTTTTGTGCCACTAGGTTTTCCTTTCAAGGTTTTTAACGAGGCAACTAAAAGACGTATTTCTAAACATGTGTACTTTTTTTCCTTACCAAGAATTTTTTTCCCATTGGATTTTATTTTAGTTAAGGTTTTAACGAGGCACATTATATGTTGAATAGACATTCAAGTGGGAGTGTTACAAATAGTATTTTATTTATGGTGAATGTCTATATTTTAGAGAGATTTTAGGATTTGTTACTTAGTGGCTAAGTCACTTTATACTCGGGATTATTCTATGCCATGATAGCGTAAAAATATTTGATACATTATTTAGGTTGTTATTGGTAAATCTATATAGAAAATATTGGTTGAAACTACATATGTAAATGATTTTTGTCACTTTTATCAAGTTAAACGATTTTTATAGTTGTTTATCCTTAAAATTGGATAACAATTAAATTTATAAGTGATTTTAAGGATATGTGATTTCACTTGGAACAAATTGAGAAATATGAGAACTAATGTTAGAAATTGACTGTAAAATAAAGAAAAAGAATATGAAGTGCAGTTTGGCCCTCAAGCTGGATCGCCCTCGAACCAAATAAATGTCTAATTGAAAAGGATGAATTGAACGGCAGATCAAGAGAGCTTAAGGGGAAAATATATTATATTGCTTTGTTATGCGTGAATGTGATGATTACAAAATGATTAGAACTCCCCTTTATATAGTAGGAGAATTCTACTTATGGTATAAGTTTAAATACAGAAGGAAATCCCACGATTGGCTCAATAACCGATCTTGATTTGATACGTGCCGAGATTTTCGCCACGATCCTTGCTCGATCGCAGATATATCGGCTATCCGTTATTCAACTCGGCAAGCTTTCTTCAATCTTGCTCGAAGCCTATCCCGTTCGGTCTCGTCTTGGTTGGTCTCGGTCTCAATTAGTCTTCAAATTGCAAGCTTGGTAATTGATCAGATCCAACTCTGCACTACTATTGAGCAGCGAGGATGGTCGATGTAGTTTTACCCAACAAGGTCGGGATCGATTTTCACAGGGAGTTAATTGATTTAGACTCAAGTTTATATCTAAATCTAAATGCGGGTTTTGCTCCTAATTACACTTCCAAACATTTTGGTTTTGATTCTACTTCTAATGCTATTCTATTGTATGCAATGATTAAAGTTAAGTAAAATATTTTTTATGTTGGTTTTCAAATGTTAAAAGGGACTATGGTAGTGACTTCCGCATAGGTGGATATCTAACGGGTAGCAAGAATTCTAGGGAAAGCTTGATTTTATTGGGATCGTAATATAGCTATCATACTCAAGTACTCACTCTATACCTCTCAATAGTTTGAGTGATTTTTCCCAATTCGGCTTTCTCAAGTCCAAATAGGTATTCATGCAATTCAAGTGATGTTTTTTCAAGTCTGGTATTACTATCTCTAGGTTTAACCCTTTAATTGGGGCTATCAATTTCTTGAGCTCACCCCAATTCCTTGTTAGCCTAGTTTTCCTAGACTTAGTCCCTCTTTCTTAAGTAGAGACTAAGTCATAAAGGCATGAATCAGTGTTTGCAACTACTAATTCTATAATTCTAGCAAGAACTAAGCTAAATATCAGTAACTCATAACATTCAAGGCCTAAAATTCAATACCCATTATATTTCCACACTAGGATTGGGTCACAACCCTAGCTATGGGGTCTAGCTACTCATGGAAATAACAAAAAATAAAGAAAAAAAGAAGGTAAAATCCATAATATATGATTAAGATATGAAAATATACTTTTATAAAGTGAATCCAATACAAAATTGCCAAAAAAGAAAGTTCCAACCGTTTCACGTGTTCCTTTGATGTAAAACTTAACCTAAAAATAATATAAAGTTGTATTTAAACTAAGCTGAAATTTACAGATAAAAATACTCTTGCAGAGGTTTCGCGGCTGCGTAATTCTGACCGCGGCCGCACTCTTGCTTTCGCGGCCGCGTAATTCTGATTGCAGTCCGCGTTTTAAACTTCTGGATCTGGGTTGAGCATGGTTTCACGGACTGCGTAATTTTCATCGCGGTCGCATAGGAGACTTCCGCGACAGCATAATTCTAACGCAGATCACATTTCTTGTTTTAGCTTGAAATGTGAATTCTCTGAATCTCAGCAACCGCGGTGCGCAGAATTCTAATCGCGGCCGCGCAGGTACTTTCGAGGCTGCACTTTTCTGACGCGGTCCGCGTTCGTGTTATATCCCAAAAATCCATCTCTCTGATTCTTCTGCGAACCTCGAAATAGTGTTTGCGGCCGCATTGATACTTACGCGGCTGCACAATCTTGACGCGGTCCGCGTTTCTCATCTGTTGGCACAGTCTTTGTTTTTGTTCAAGTTTTGACTCCTTATGAGTTTAGTATGGCTCCTTTGGCTCATTTTGAAAAATACCTACAAGCAAGAATATTAAGTTAGTTTTCAGATATATCTTCACGCACTTTTTTTCCCAAAACACAAGTAAAAAAAGCAAATAATAGGATAAAATTCCTACTTATCAACTCCCCCAAACTTAAGCTTTAACTTGTACTCAAGCAAATAAGGTCATTCCCACCTCCACAAGAAAAAGAAAAGGATATTTCAGCTGGCCTAAGGTGACTCCATCAAGCATCAATTGGGACTAACAATTACTCTCAACACAAATGAATTATCAACAATATCATGTTATGACCTTTTGAGTTCCCTAGTTCTAATATGACACTAGAGCATCAAGAGTCGACTCAATTCATCAAGGAAGCTCTCTCTTTCACGTAGGTCATTGTGGATCCCATACTCCTCCTCCTCTACTCTCAATGAGCAAATCTCACTTTTTAGAATGTAACACTCAAAACAAGGACTGCGAAGAAGTGCGCTCATCACTCTCAAAAAAATGCCACAAGTCCGGCTCTAAGTACCATAAGCTTGCCCCTTATGTAAATGACCACTAATGTAAGCTCGCTCAACTTGAAATCATATAGGGATTTAGCGGGGATGTAATGAAGGCTTTTGGATCAAGGTAGGACTTATCGAGATATGATGGTTTCATCTTCCCTTAAGCACTCCATTTTCTCATTTGGCTCATGCTTTCTTGACTCTTTGAGTCATTTTTCTTCTTCCTTAGGGGAATTAGATAGACATACCATCACTATTTCTTAATCATGACAATCATTTTTCTCCTTTTCTCATCATTCCATGCCTTTCATCATTACATTCTTTGAATCCCTTCAACCTTCTCTTTCTTTTTTACATATTTCTTTTGGTTTTTCTTACTTTTCTTTGCTTTCCTTTTCATCAATTCTTTTTCTTATTTGAACCTTTTTTCACTTTCAAATTCCTCGTCTCTCCCCCAAACTTATGGTTTTTCCAATTGTTCATCATGAATCCTAAGGAAAGATTGGGTGCCAAGAGAGGGTTATTGTAAAAACGGATAAAGGTTTGTAATGTGGCTATTGAATGAAAAAGTCTTAGGATCAAAGGGGTTGACTAGGGATATCATATTGGTAGGCTACGGAAGCTTTCAAAGTTCAAATTTGACAAAGGAGAGCCTCCAATCACTTCTCAAGTCGAGTTACACATAGAATTTTGCCTAGAAAAACATTCAGGCAAGTTCTAGATTTATTGGCACGGGAATTGGACTTGCGGCTCACAACAACCCTAGTTAAGATTGAAAATCACAAATGTCTCAAAGAAACCACTCGATGATTGTTTTAGTCAACTCAAGAATCTAAAAGTCACAACTAGAGCTATTCTTTGTCAACCAACTTGTCTCTAACCATGAGGTCGAAGGTAAATGTGTTAGTACCAAGTGAAGCCTACTTGAGAAACTTTTATCCATTACTACTACCTATCAAAGAAAAAAGAAAATGGACTCAATCCCTTAAGAAGGTTGTCACGCCATCCATCGTTGGGAAGAGTCACCCATTCACACAACATCCACCTTTAGAAAGAACCGTGACATTAAGAAAACCAAAGGTTTATTGTTCACACAAAATGTAAAAAGAAGCTAAAAACTTAAAAAGAAGCTACTAAAGGAAATAAGAATCTAAGCTATTAGAAAAAATAACGAAAGAAGTTATGAAGTAAACTACGAAAAGTAAAATGAATATGTACAAAAAGGAGTAAAATGAATATATACATCGAACGGTAAAATTATATACATACCAAAAGTAAAAATAACGATAAATAAAGATAAAGAAAAATAGTATCATAGTTATTACATACCAAATGTCATCATAAATCAAAATGGACCCCCCCCCCCCCCAAATAAAAAGTAGCATTATCCTCAATGCTAGTATCAAAATAAGATCAGAAAAAGGTTAGAGAGTAAAAAGAACTCCCTATGTGGTCTGCATCGGGTCTGGAATATGAGTGGGGTCCTCAGGCTACATAGGCTCATTAGCTCCCTCCGTGTCCTCTAATTGGATTTCCACATCCTCTGATTGGGGGACCACGGGGTTGCTGAGCATCTGGATCAACTCCTCATCGATATGTGTAGTGGCAGCCGGCTCCTTAGACTGGCAATCTGCTGCATCTGATGCCTCATGCTCTGCTGCCTAGGTTTTTGGGGTTGTCTTCTCCATAAGAAAGTCCAATGGGATATCTCCAGCAGAGGTAATCTTCTCTACCTCCTTCTTCAGCTTCTTCACCTGACTCCTTTGAGGCCTGAGCCTTCCTCATCTTTTTCACCTGCTTGCCCAAATCCTTAATAATCTTACCATGTATTGTCCAGGAGCTTCTTCTGGTTACCCAGAAGCTCGTTCAATAAATCCTTCACTAATGGAGGTACCTGAAGCTGTGATGGAGCTGAGGCATGTGCTGCTACTGCACTAGATAGGACAGTCAACTTTGATGTAGATGTCTGCATCCAGTTGTTGATACTGGATAGTGTCTGAGAAACCCGCAGTGCAGTATGAGGATAGGTGGAAGATGAGGGAACATATAATGGCATAGTGACGGATGGCACGGATGAGGGAGGAGGCATGACAGCTGAAGAATCCTTTGTTGTGGACGGCTCTGACCCAGTGGCCACTACCCTTGGCTCTTCAAACTGTCCAGTGGAGGTAGTGGCTTTACCCTTTGCTTTAGGGTTGTCCAGTCCTTGGAGGCTATACCGGGAGAAAGAGTTTTTAGGCCTCACCTTTGTGTCATAGTGCCTCTTCTCTACCCCTTGGTCCTCGAGATACATCGTGATGAAGTTGGGGTAGGGATAGGATCTTTCTTCTTTTCCGACTGCCTTGGAGATATGGAAGGACATGAGGTTCCCCACATTGATTGGATACCCCGCTATGATGGATGCTACAAGAATCGCCCGGATCTTCAAGTTTCGGACCTTTGTCACAATGGTGCCCTTTTTGATATGGGAAACATTTGCGTAGAATTCCTTGACAAGGTACTCATTTGCGTCCACCACTTTGCTGGTGAAGTACTTCCACCCTTTCTCTCCTCAAACTGTTTCTTGATTATTTGGATTGTGGGGAAGGAGGGCTCGTTCTATGAACTGACGCTCAAGGGTGAGCGACCTTTGGGGACACCATTCCCAAAATTTCAAGTACGCTTTCTCGTTCACAAATCTATCCGCACACACCTTGGGATTCCTTGATCTAGCAAGACCACCCACATTGGTATAACCCCCTCTCCCGTCATCCGGGACCTCGTCATCATCATCAACATTAATCGGGGATATTTAGACAGGTGTTGTAGCAGGTAGGGAAGATGGCTCTGATTCCTCACTACCTCCCTCTAAGCCATCAGAAGACCCAGAAGAAGAGGTAGGTTCATTGACTAGGCGGAAGGGTTGTGATTGAGCCTCTTGTTGTTGTTCTGCAGATTCCCCCTTAGAAGTCTCTCTGGATGAGAGGTATTCACTTGTATCCGAGGAGTCGGCAGGAGGTCTCACTAGGGTAGCCTTTTTGGCTATTATCCTTTGGGTTGCTAAGGGCAATGTATGCTTTTCTTTGCCCCGACCTCGGGAGGATTCTGCCTTCCCTTTGGATTTGTCTCCTCCACCACGAGAATGCACCATTTTCTACAACACACAAGTAGTGAAATACAGTTAGAATTGGGGTTCAACAGATGAAATGAAAACTATGCTTCTCAGAACAGGGCAGCGCGGACTGCGTAAAATTAAAAGCAGCCTCAAAATGCCAATCGCAGACCGCGTAAAAGTGAACGCGGTCACGAAGAGGTCAGGCTTAGACTACTGACTCTCTGATCTTGCTCAAACACGGACCGCAAAAAATTGGGTGCGGCCGTAAATGACCAATCGCAGACTGCGTAAAAGTGAACGCGACCGCAAAGGCAGATGATAGACTCTCTGAAGTTCAAAACCGCGGACCGTGAAAACTTGGACGCGCCCGTGAAGGACCAACCACGGTTCGCACAAAAGTGACTGCGGCCGCGGCCGCGAACTCTAATCAACCACCAGTGCTTTGAAGTTAGGGTATCGCGGACCACGTAATTTTGGACGCGGTCGCGCACCCTATCGCAGACCACGAAATAATGACCACGACCGCAAATTTCAAATGAAATCGACACTGAAGAACACTGACAACTAGGGTTTTCACTAATTGTGCAAGAATATTAGCAATTAACCATGCAAAGTTACTAACCCCAACCCCCATTAGGCATACGAACACTACCCACATGTTGTTAATCAAAACTTAAGCATCAAATTGACATTTTGGCATGAAAACAGCCCTAATTAAAAGGAAAATTAAAACAAAGAGAAAAGAGAAAGATGCAGATAAAATCAAATTATTGAAATTCACATACCAGTTGTAAAATTTTGTAGGAAATCTACTCTTGATGTGAATGAGATGAGTTTGAAAGCAAGGAGAGATGAACAATGCTTTTAGGTATGGTGAAAAGTTGGGGTTCGTAAAGTGTAAAATGATTCACGAACTCCTATTTATACTTAGAACCAGTGGACCCACCGCCTTACCTGAGTGTGGCCGAAAACTTTTATCGCGGCCTGCACTCTTTTACCTTTTGCAGATCTACTTCAAACACCTGGGCGCGGTCCATAAAATATTGGCCGCGGCCGCAGAATTTCCGCGGTCAGCGTAAATTTGAAAGCGGCCGCGAACTCTGAAGGGATTTTGACAGACCAACTTCAGAGAGTTGGCATTTGCTCATTTCAACTATGCGGCCGCAAAATGCTCACGCGGTTCACAAAATTTTGGGCGCGGTCCACAAGCTTTTGTCACTTAGCCAAATTCCTTCCTTGTCAATTTCCTGCACTGCAGAACCAATTCCTACATACACTTTACAACCAGTAGTCCAAACAATGCCTAATCTAAGAAGAAAATCAAAAGAAAAAAAAACACATGGGTTTCCTCCCAAGAAACGCCTGATTTAACGTTACGACACGAAGCATGTTACCATCATCACTTGAAATGGATCAAAGCCACCACGTGGCTATCATAAATCTTTCCCAGGTAGTGCTTCACTCGGTGCCCATTGACTTTGAAGATCTCATCATTCTGGTTTTTCAAATCGAGAGCACCAATAAGAGTTACATGAACCACTTCAGAAGGGCCACTCCACTTTGACTTGAGCTTTCCCGAAAACATTCGTAACCGAGAGTTGAATAGAAGAACCAAGCCACCCTCCTTGAATTTTTTGTTCCCGATATATTTGTCATGTAATAACTTCCTCTTGTCCTTATACAAGGACGATCTGGAATAAGCATGGAACCGAAACTCATCAATTTCATTGAGTTTCTCTACCCGAAGATTGGTAACTACATCCCATTCAAGGTTTAATTTCTTCAGTGTCCACATGGACTTATGCTCTAATTCAACCGGAAGATGACATGCTTTCCCAAATAACAACTGGTACAGAGACATATCAATTGGAGTCTTGTAAGCATTCTATAGGCCCATAAAGCATCATCAAGTTTCCTTGACCAATCAGTCCGGTTTGCATTGAAAATCTTGGATAGAATGCTCTTTATCTCCCTGTTGGAGACCTCAACCTGTTCACTTGCCTGGGGGTGATAGGGAGTTGACACCTTATGATTGACACCATACTTGGAGAGAAAAGTGTCAAAGTCTTTGTTGCAAAAATAAGAACCCCCATCACTAATGATAGCCTTTGGGGTGTCGAACCTTGTGAAGATACTTTTCTTTAAGAAAGCCACCACACTTTGTGCCTCATTGTTGGGCAAAGCCACCGCTTCAACCCATTTGGAAACATAATCCACAACAAGCAGAATATAAGTGTTCCCACATGAACTCACAAATGGACCCATAAAATCGAGGCCCCACACATCGAATATATCAATCTCAAGAATGGTGGTGAGGGTCATTTTATTCTTCTTGGAAATTCTGCCGGATCTTTGGCACTCATCACAATGCCTAACAATCTCGATAGCGTCTTTGTACAAGGTAGGCCAATAGAATCGACAGCTTAGGACCTTTGTAGCAGTTCTCACCCATTATGATGACCACCATAGGGAGAGGAATGTCAAGCTTCAAGAATACTCAATTGATCTTCTTCTGGAACACATCTCCGGATAACACCATCATTGCAAATGTTGAAAAGATATGGATCGTCCCAATAATAATCCAAGCAGTCCCGTTTGAGCTTCTTCCTTTGGTTAGAAGAGAACTCACTCGGGACAATTTCGGTCACAAGAAAGTTATCCACATCGGCGAACCAAGGCATCCCATTCAAAGACAGGGAGAGGATTTTTTCATCCGTAAATGAATCATTAATCTCGAGGCCATCAAGGGGCCTCCCCTCCTCTTCTAAGTGGGAAAAGTGGTCCGCCACTTGATTCTCACTCCCTTTTCGATCTATGATTTCAAGGTCAAACTCTTGTAGAAGAAGAACCCATCTCATCAACCTAGCCTTAGATTCATTTTTGGTCATTAAGTAACGATGTGTCGCGTTATCGGTGCGCATAATCACTTTGGTACCCATGAGGTACGACCAAAAAAATTTCATGGCGAAGACAATGGCTAATAACTCTTTCTCAAACATCGTATAGTTGACTTGGGAATCGTTAATTATTTTTCTTGCATAATAAATCGGATGAAATATCTTGTTGATTCTTTTCCCCAAAACCGCTCCTACCGCAACGTTGCTAGCATCGCACATGAGCTCAAATGGTAAGCTCCAATTGGGTGTGGTAATGATGGGAGTGGTAGTCAACCTATACTTGAGAAGCTCAAAAGCTTTCATTCAATCATCATTGAACACAAACTTGGCATCTTTTTCCAACAACTCGCACAAGGGGTTCACCACTTTTGAGAAATCCTTGATGAACCTTCGAAAAAACCCCGTGTGACCAAGAAAGTTCCTCACTCCCTTGAAATAAGTGGGAGGAGGGAGTTCAGATATCACTTCAATTTTTGCTTTGTCCACTTCAATACCGTTCTTGGAGATCTTATGACCGAGTAAAATTCCCTCCTCGACCATAAAGTGGCACTTCTCCCAATTAAGCACTAAGTTGGTCTCTTTACATCCGACTAACACTTTTTCAAGATTGTTCAAGCATTCTTCAAAGGAATCCCCCAAAACACTGAAATCATCCATGAACACCTCGAGGAAGTTCTCCATCATATCCGTAAATATTGCCATCATACACCGCTGAAAAGTAGCCAGTGCATTACACAAACCAAACGTCATCCTTGAGAACGCAAATGTGCCATACGGACAAGTGAAGGTAGTTTTCTCTTGGTCTGCAGGTGCAATGAGAATCTGGTTATATCCGGAATACCCATCCAAAAAGAAAAAATAAGCACGTCCGGCAAGTCTATCCAACATTTGGTCAAGAAATGGCAATGAAAAATGATCTTTTCGGGTCACTTTGTTCAGCTTCCTATAATCCATGCATACCCTTCAACCGGTGACAATTCTTGTCGGGATCAATTCATTTTTCTCATTTGTGATCACAGTCATGCCCCCCGTCTTTGGGACACATTATACCGGCGAAGTCCATGAGCTATCCGATATTGGGTACAGAACCTCTGCATCTAGCCACTTGATGATCTCTTTCTTGACTACCTCTTGCATGACTCATTCAACCTCCTTTGATGTTCCACTGGCGGGTTTGGAATCATCCTCCAACATGATTTTGTGCATGCAATAGGCAAGGCTTATACCCCGAATATCGGCCAAAGTCCAACCTATTGTCTTATTCCTCCTTTGAAGCACCGCAATGGTGGAGTCTACCTGCACGTTAGTTAATCACGAAGAAATAATAATAGGTAATGTGCAACAAGGGCCTAAGAACTCATACCTGAGGTGTGAAGGCAAGGGCTTTAACTCCAATGTTGGTGGCTCCTCGATTGAGGGCTTTTTTGGTGGAGTCTTCCGGTTCTCAAGGTCCAAGGAAAGTTTGCGGGATCCATATGCATAGGATCCCATTCCTTGCAAGGCATTTGCACATTCTACTAAGCCTTCCTTCTCATCTGCATCATGATTCAATAACACAGCTTCCAAAGGTTATTCAACATTGATCATTGCACTTGTGTCATCAACAATCACCTCAGTCACAAGATCCACAAACGAGCATACTTCGTTGCTATTAGGCTGCCTCATTGACTTGCACACGTGGAACACAACATTTTCAGCGCCCACCCGGAAGGTAAGATCCCCAACTTCCACATCAACTAAGGCCTTCCCTGTAGCTAGGAAAGGTCTCCCCAATATGATAGGCACCTTATAGTCAACCTCACAATTGAGTATCACAAAATCTGCGAAAAGAATGAACTTGTCGACCCCAACTAGCACATCATCAATTATCCCCAATGGCCTATTCATTGTCCAGTCTGCCATTTGCAACCTCATGGAAGTAGGTCTTGGTTTCCCAATACCTAATGTCTTGAACACATAATATGGCATCAAATTAATGCTCTCTCCCAAGTCACACAAGGCTTTGGCAAAATCGGCACTGCCGATAGTGCATGGAATTGTAAAGGCACCAGGATCTTCTAGATTTGGCGCCATGGAATGCACAGTGGCACTCACTTGATGTGCCATTTTGATCGTCTCACAGTTCATTGACCTTTTCTTTGTTACCAAGTTCTTCATGAACTTGGCATATCCCGACATTTGTTCTAGAGCTTCAACCAAAGGCATATTGATGGACAAACTTTTAATCATATCAATGAATTTCTTGAATTGGTTCTCATTGTTTTTCTTTGAAGGCCTTTGAGGATATGCTAGAGGAGGGCTTGGCAAAGGGGCCTTGGCTGTGGGCACTACCATTTCCAGTATGTCTATCACGTGTTCCCTAGACGGGTTCACATCATTTTGTGTCTCCTCCACATTGTCATCAATGTCTATCCTCACTTCATCATTCACATTCTCATCATTGGCTTGAATCTCATCATCTTCTTGCACAACCGCATCATCATTCACAATCTTTCTTGGATTGGAGGTACTTGTATCTCCACCTCTACCACTTCTTGTAGTTACCACCATAGCATGGCTCGTATTGTTCCCGCCCTTTGGGTTTACTACCGTATCACTTGGTAGTGCTCCCTTTGGGCGAGTATTCAACGCTTGAGAAATTTGACCCATTTGGACTTCCAAGTTGCGGATAAAACTGTTGTGGGAGGCTATTTGTGCATCGGAGTCGGAATTTATTTCCATCATTTTTTTGAACATTCTTTCTATCCATCCTATCTCATTTCTTGAAGAACTTGGCCCTTGTGACGGATATGGAGGCGGGTTGTTGGGTTGTTTACACATCGGGGCCCTTTGAAGCCCGACCGCTGGTTTCCTTGGTTATTGTTGTTCCAACCCTCTTGGTTTCCATTGCCTCTCCAATTTTTATTATTGTTTCCACTCCAATCGCTATTATTATTTCCTCCCCAATTGCCTTGTTGATTCCCCAATTTTGATTGTTGTTCCCCCAATTGTTCGGATTGTTGTTGTTTCCACTATTCCAATTTTCTTGGCCTTGGTTGCCCCAATTTTGATTGTTTCCCTGTGATCTCCATTGTTGTTGATTCGGAGCATTACTCCGGTGACCTTGGTAATTATTGGCATACAAAACTTCTTCACTTTGATCATCATAATAATCGTCTTGATTGTAACCACTACCACTTTGCTCAAATTGCTCTTGATTATTTTGCACTTTTTAACCTCGTTGTCTTCTCTTGTTGACCATTACATTCACTCCTTCCATGGAATTTACTTTCTTTGGTCCCTGAACCTGCTGAAGTTGAGCCTTTGCTAACTGATTGATGGTAGTTGTCAACTTTGCCATGGCTTGTCCATGATCATGAAGTTCCTTGTGAAGGTGAATAACATTAGGGCCACCCTGAGGAACGTTGGCCTGACTTTGCCAAGATGAGGAGGTGTCTGTCATCTCATCCAATATGTCACAAGCATCAACATACGACACTTTCATGAAATTACCCCCATGCGATCTGATTCCCCACACACTGGTTAGTTGTGTTGATACCCCTATAAAATATTTGTTTGATTATCGCTTCAGTCATATCGTTGTTGGGGCATTCTTTCACCATTGTCCGATACCATTCCTAGATTTCATGTAACGATTCATTTGGATCTTGTTTAATGGCTAAGATCTCATCCCTCAATGTTGCCATATGTCTCGGAGAGAAACATTTTGCTATGCACTTCTCATCCAACTCATCCCAAGTGGTGATGGAATGGTTGGGTAGCCTCTCAAGCCAATCCAAAGCCTTCCCTCTAAGTGAAAATGGTAAAAGCCTCAATCTCAAAGCGTCCTTAGATACATTCATCTGCTTGGTCCCCAACATGTGTCTAAAAAGCCTTTGATATGCTTATATGTGTTTTGATGTGGAGCTCCGTCGAAGAAACCCCTTTGTTCCAATAAGTAAGCATGACATTGGTTATTTGAAAATTGTCTACCCGAATCCGGGGCGGGAGAATTGCACTTGCATAGCCTTCATTGGATAGCACCCGGTGTTCTGCCCTTGGAGAAGGTGGGAGATGGTTTGGAATGTTGTCATTAGGCTGGCGGCCTGTTCTTTGTACTTGAGGTTCAAGATTAACCAAATCCACGTCATTTTCTTCTACCTATTCCCCCTGCGGAATTTGTCTGAGGGCCTCATTAATATCCATTTGGTACCTAAAAGAAATTTACACACAAAATTAGAAAAACGGAAGGAAAGAAAACCAAACACACAAATAGTTAGATATATAGCTAAGACCGCTTAACTCCCAGGAAACGGTGCTAAAAACTTTATTGGATCCAACCATGCACTACGATTGAGTAGCGAGGATGGTCGATGTAGTTTTACCCAACAAGATCGGGATCGATTTCCACATGGAGTTAATTGATTTGGACTCAGGTTTATATCTAAATCTAAATGCGGGTTTTCTTCCTAATTACACTTCCAAACATTTTGGTTTTGATTCTACTTTTAATGCTATTCTATTGTATGAATGATTAAAGCTAAATACAATATTTTGATGTTGGTTTTCAAATGTTAAAAGGGACTAGGGTAGTGACTTCCGCCTAGGTGGATATCTAACGGGTAGCAAGAATTCTAGGGCAATCTTGATTTGATTGGGGTCGTAATATAGTTATCACACTCAAGTACTCACTCTATACCGCTCGATAGTTTGAGTGATTTTGCCTAATTCGGCTTTCTCAAGTCCAATGGGTATTCATGCAATTCAAGTGATGTTAGCTCAAGTCGGGTATTACTATATCTGGATTTAACCCTTTAATTGGGGCTATCAATTTCTGAAGTTCACCCCAATTTCTTGTTAGCCTAGTTTTCCTAGACTTAGTCCCTCTTTCTCAAGTAGATACTAAGTCATAAAGGCATGAATCAATGTTTGCAACTACTAATTCTACAAATCTAGCAAGAACTAGGCTAAATATCACTAACCCATAACATTCAAGTCCTAAAATTCAATACCCATTAAATTCCCACACAAAGGTTGGGTCACAACCCTAGCTATGGGGTTTAGCTACTCATGGAAATAATAGAAAACAAAGAAGAAAAGAAGGTAAAATCCATAATATATGATTAAGATATGAAAATCTACTGTTATAAAGTGAATCTAATACAAAATTTCCCAAAAGAGAAGTTCCAGCCATTTCATGTATTCCTCTGATGTAAAACTTAGCCTAAAAATAACATAAAGTTATATTTATACTAAGCTAAAATTTTTGGATAAAAATACTCTTGCGGAGGTTTCGTGGCCGCTTAATTCTGACCGCGGACGCACTCTTGCTTTCGCGGATGCATAATTCTGATTGCGGTCCGCGTTTTAAACTTCTGGATCTGGGTTGAGCATTGTTTCACGGACCGCGTAATTTTCATCACGGTCGCATAGGAGACTTCTATGGCCGTGTAATTCTAACGCAGATCGCACTTCTTGTTTTAGCTTGAAATGTGAACTCTCTGAATCTCAGCAACACGGTCCGCAAAATTCCAATCGCGGTCGCGCAGGTAATTTCGAGGCCACACTTTCTGACACGGTCCGCGTTTGTGTTATAGCCCAAAAATCCATCTCTTTGATTCTTCATTTTGCGGGCATCGAAATAGTGTTCGCGGACACGTTGAAACTTTTGTGGCCGAACAATCTTGGCGCGGTCCGCGTTTCTCATCTATTGGCATATTCTTTATTGTTGTTCAAGTTTTGACTCCTTTATGAGTTGAATATGGATTATTTGACTCATTTTGAACAATCCCTGCTAGCAAGAATATTAAGTTAGTTTCCAGGAATACCTTCACGCATTTTTGGACGAAAACACAAGTAAAAGAGAACAAATAATAGGCTAAAATCCCTTCTTATTAGTATATATCTTCATGTCATGATCTGACGTAACACGGGACCCTCGGCCTACCATCCTGGTCTCGACTAATCATACAAAATTGGGCACGCCTGATTTTAACCGTATACAATAGCGTATTACTATTTTATGAAATATCACCAATTATATTTTTTCTAGACATTTATCTATATTTTCCTTATATGATAGTCATTACAAGAGCACACTCATTTTTCTTTGTTTTCCCCACTTTCATAACTATAATGTGTTACTAAACTTTATTCATAACCAAATACCAAATATTAATTTGAAATCTGTATACGGTAGAAATTGGGGCTACCCGATTTCACTATTTGATCGAGATTGGGACAAGCTAAGACGTCGAGTCCGAAATTGAAGCCTCTTTCCAGATCGAGGTCGATATCATTCGAGACTAGAAGAGATAGGCTTCCAGTAATATCGAGATATATTTGTAATGGAAAGGGCGAGATATCCGCGATTGATCGAGGATCGTGGCGTGAATCTCAGGACAGATCAAATCTATAGGGGTTAATCAGCTGTTTATGTTATTTCCTACTGTAATTTGAACTATACCTTAATTAGGATTTCTCTACTATATAAAGAGGGATCCCATTAATTTGTAAGGAGGATTTTTCACTGAGAAAATTATATACAATCATTTCTTCTTGATTATTGCCCTACATACTGTTCATCAGAGTTATTTTATTCTTTATTGTTCCTACGACATCACCTCGTGGTTGCTTCAATTCGAGATCGAGGTCTAGCTCATACATGGGTTGGATTTATTTTATAGCTTAATTCACTCATTTATCTTTTCGTTTATCAATTAGTATTGGACAAAATCACATATCTTTAAAACCACCATATAATAGTGATTAGTCAATACCGATTCTGATAACACACACTATTTTACACTTGTTCTTGTCAAGTATTTTTTCTTGCAGGTTAAAACATGTCAAACTCACAAAATGCACCCACACATGGTGACAATGGCCTCGGATTCCACGGGAAAAATGACAATGTAATTGATCCAAGAGTCGAGGTGCCATAAGATGATCTCGGGGGAGCACCGGTTGCCAACCCAGTCGATGTCAGTTCACACATTGCTTTGAATGTGAACCTGGGTGCAGACCCCGAAGGGAGTGTATGTAGAGAAGGTCGATCTGGTGGACAAGGTGCACAGGGCAGAGGAGATGGAGGAGTTAGTCTCCAGGTAATATTCGAAATGCTACAGGCTCGGAAAATCGCTATTGCACAGCTACAAAATCAACATAGAACTCCGAGTGGGGTCGAACCAGAAGCCACCCACCGTGCCGAGTCAGTACCGGAGAGGTCGATTAATAACAAATCGAGGACTGATCCTGTAATAATAAAAATGCTCGAGGAGCTCATTAAAAGAATTGAATCAGGAGAGGAGAAAATTGAAACTAATGATTTGAAAATGGAAACATACAACTCCCGAGTTGATCAGATACCAGGAGCACCACCAATTTTGAAAGGAATGGATTCGAAAAAATTTGAACAGAAGTTGTTCCCTCCAAGTGCAGATCTAAAGCCCATTCCAAAAAGTTTTGCATGCCAGATATACCTAAGTACAATGGGACCTCCTATCCCAACGAGCATGTCACCTCCTATACATGCGCCATCAAAGGTAACGATTTGGAAGATGATTAGATCGAAAATGTTTTATTGAAGAAGTTCGAAGTGAGTCTATCGATGAGGACAATGATTTGGTACCACAATCTACTACCAAATTCCATTGACTCATATTCCATGTTAGCGGACTCTTTCGTGAAGGCACATGCCGGGGCCATAAAGGTTGCGACAAGGAAATCAGACCTTTTCAAAGTAAAATAGAAGGATAATGAAATGATGAGGGAATTCGTGTCCCGATTTCAAATGGAATGCATGGAGTTGCCACTAGTAATAGATTATTGGGACGTTCAAGCTTTCACTCAGGGGTTGAATGAACGAAGTTCGATAGCATCACGTCAATTGAAGCAAAATTTGATCGAATATCCAGCGATGACCTGGGCCGATGTACATAATCGATACCAATCGAAGATCAGGGTCGAAGATGTCCAATTAGGAACTCCTTCTGGTTCAGTATATCCGAACAGGCCTGCAGCCAAAAAAACATAAGGACGTTGATAGGGAACCTAGGTCGAACAAAGACCAATATCAACCATACATCGTCGATCGCAGGAACAACGGCCCAGAACGCAATTCCGCCCGAAATGATCGAAGAAGTGATTGAGGACAGAATCTCGGAGACTTATGAGAAAAATTGGTTTTGATAAGTATGTTGATCCTACAGAGTCACCTCAGTTGTCGGAGTATAATTTTAATGTCGACGCATCAGGAATTGTATCGGCAATTGGAAGAATCAAAGGCACTAGATGGCCTGGCCCATACAGACCGATCCTTCCCAAAGAAACCCCAACTTGATGTGTAAGTATCACGGAGCACATGGCCACAAAACTGAGTATTGCAGGCAACTAAGAGAGGACGTAGCCCGTCTATTTAACGAGGGCCACCTTCGAGATTTTCGAAGTAACCGATCCAAGAATAATTTCGGAGAAAGGGACGCCAACAGAAAAAATGAACAAGAGGATCCACATCATCTAATCCATATAATCGTCGGCGGGGTCGATATTCCGTAAGGGCATGTGTTCAAACGCACTAAGGTATCAATCACTAGGGAGAAATGAACCCGAGATTATGTGCCAGAAGGCACCGTATCATTCATCAACGAGGAAGCGGAAATAATTTCTCAACCTCACAACGACGCTCTAGTAATTTCTATCTTATTAAATAAAGTTCAAGTTAAGCGTGTTTTAGTGGATCCAGGTAGCTCATCAAATATCATCCGATCGAGGGCCTTGGAGCAACTCGTCTTACAAGACCAAATCGTGCCCGTGACTCGGGTCTTGAACGGTTTCAATATGGACAGCAGAATAGCTAAAGGAGAGATCATCTTACCGGTTAACGTGGCTAGAATTATCCAAGAAACTAAGTTCCATGTAATCGAGGGCGACATGAGGTACAACACTTGCTCGGGAGGCCCTGGATTCACAATATGAGGGCATTCCCGTCGACTCTCCAACAAATGATGAAATTCCCTACACCGGACGGGGGTGAAAATAGTATACGGGGGGTAGCACGCTGCAAAGGAAATGTTCGCAGTCGATGAGGTGATACTAATATTGGCACTTTCGGCGTCAAAAGAATCGGACATCAAAGGAAAACATGAGGCTAAATAGCAATCACAACCACCAGCCTCGACTGAATCGGGGAAGCAGGAAACTGAGGAAGAAGAAGCTGAAGATTACTGGACTCCTAGAACCTTCGTTGTTCCCGAAGATTCTGACGCCACAAAATCAGCAGTCGAAGAGCTTGAATAGGTTACATTGATCGAGTACCTGTCAAAGAAAAAGGTATACCTGGGGATGAGGTTAACCCCCGAACTTAGGAAAAAACTTATAGAATTTCTTACTGATAACATGGATTATTTTTCTTGGTCCCACTTAGACATGACAGGGATCCCAACCGAGATAACAATGCATCAATTGAGTCTGGACCCAAAGTTTAGGCCAGTGAAACAAAAGAGAAGGCCCCAGCCTGAGGTAAAACATGCATTCATTAAGGAAGAGGTATCTAAACTTCTCTAAATAGGATCTATTCGGGGAGGTAAAATAACCCGAATGGTTAGCCAATGTAGTCGTAGTCCCTAAAAAATAGGAACAAACTTAAGATGTGTGTAGATTATAAGGATTTAAACAAGGGATGCCCCAAAAAAAAATTTCCTTTGCCTAACATCGATCGCATGATCGACGCTACGGCCGAACACGAGATCCTTAGTTTTCTCGACGCCTATTCTGGGTACAATCACCAAGTATAGAACATATTGCTATAACGTAATGCCTTTTGGGCTAAAAAACGCAGGAGCTACCCACCAACACCTAGTAAATAAAATGTTCGAGGAACAAATAGGTAAGTTAATGGAAGTATATATTGATGAAATGCTAGTTAATTCCCTGCGCATAGAGAACCATTTGACACATTTGCAGGAAACGTTCAAGATATTAAGAAAATACAACATGAAGCTCAACCCCGAGAAATGTGCTTTCGAGGTCGGTTCGGGCAAGTTCCTTGGTTTCATGATGTCTAATCGGGGAATCCAGATCAACCCCGATAAAATCAAGTATATCGAAGACATCACTTTCATGGACAACGTTAAATCCATACAAAGGCTAACAGGGCGGATAACTTCCTTAGGTCGATTCATCTCGAGATCGTCAGATCAGAGACATAGTGTAACGACCCGACCAGTCGTTTTGAGCTCTAGTGTGTCGTTCAACGGTTTGAAGTCTTGAGCAGCTTCTTTTCAGGTATTATGACATGTGGGCGTGGTCGGAATTGAATTTCAGGAAGTTTAGAATTGATTTGGAAAGAAAATTCTCATTTCAGAAGCCTTAAGTTGGAAGAATTGACTAAGATTAGAATTTTGAGTAAACGACCTCGGAATCAGGATCTGAAGGTTCCAGCAGGTTCGTATGATGATTTCGGACTTGGGTCGTATGTACGGATAGGGTTTTGGATAACCCGGGAGTGTTTCGGCGTATATTGTGGAAGTTAGTATTTTAGAAGAATTTCATAAGTTTGGGTTGGAAGGCACCTCAGTGCTATAGAGATCCGTTTGGGATTTTGAGTCTGGAAATAACTCCATATGGTGATTCTGGAGTAGAGAGCGCGATCGGAAGTGAATTCGGATGTCCGGAGGTCATTTTGAAGTCATTTGGCTAAAGATAGAAATTTGAAGGTTTTTGAGAAGTTTGACCGATAGTTTGACTTTTTGATATCGGGGTCGGATTCCAATTCCAAAAGTTGGAACAGGTCCATAATGGAGAATATGACTTGTGTGAAAAATTTGGGGTCAATCGGACGTGATATGATAGGTTTCGGCATCGGATGTAGAAGTTTAAAATTTCAAAGTTCATAAAGCTTGAATTTGGAATGCGATTCATGATTTTGACGTTGTATGATGTGATTTGAGGCCTCGAGCGAGTTCGTATCATGTTTTGGGACATGTTGGTATAATTGGTTAAGGTCTCGAGGGCCTCGGTTTGATTTCGGAAGGTTAACGGAATGGATTTCGGACCAAAATAGCTGCTGAAAATTCTACAGCAAATTTATTTTGGGACAACAATTTATGAATCAAAGAGCTAACTTTGAAAGCGTATATATAGAAATATATAAAAAATCTGAAAAGTTTCAAAACATGAAAATTGTAGATCTTGAGGTCTAGTTTTCAGAACATTAAACCATTTTTCATTTGGAGTTTTGTGCAAAAAGTTATGACCGACTGAAGACGGCTCCTGGAGCAGTTTCGCAAGAATTTTCTGATGCATGGAGCCGACTTTAGAAGCTCATATCTCGGAATATATAAAGAGTTATATGGTGTAAAGCTTATCAAATTAAAGATCATCGAGTCTAGTTTCTAAATCTTCAAATCGTTTATTATTTGGATATTTATACAAGGAGTTATGAGTGTTTTAACAGAAGGTGTTCAATAAGGGAAAATTATAATAGGATGTACAACATGCACAGCACAAGCGCAAGGTACAACTCGATGAAGCATGGGCAGATTGTTTTAAATACGAATTTTGGCCCTTTTCTTTCCTTTCTTTCATTTGGCTTGGATGATTTTGGAGAGCTCAAGGAGGGATTTTCACCAAGCAACACAACGTAAGTGATTTCTTCCTATTTTTGAGTTAAATATGTGATCTTACATGGATTTAGACATGGAAAATTTGTATAAATTTGAGATTTTTGGGGAAGACCTAGAACTTGGAATTTTGGACTTTTACCATGAATTTGAGCATGAAAATTATCACAAATTGTATATTTGACTTAGTAAAGTTATGGGTAGAATTTATCTTCGAGAAATTTCGGATTTCCGGGCACGTGGGCCCGAGGGCATTTTGGTCATTTCTCCGAGCGGGGTTGGGAAAGATATAATCTGAATCTATTGTGAGTATTAGGATGAATTTTCATTTCTTTGCCATTATGTGGTAGTTTCGGAGCGTTGTGCGTCCATTGGAGTCATCGGAGGGGCTTGGAAGCCGGTGTGGGAATTTCGGAGCAAGGTAAGTCTCCTTTCTAACTTTGTGAGGGAGAATTGTTCCCCTAGGTGAATTAATTAAGTATGTGATATTGTCTTCGGGGGATACGTACGCACGAGGTGACGGGATTCCATGCGTAGCTACTACAATGCAATGTCCGAGTAGCCTAGGACCCACTAGCATGCCTTACCTGGTGTACCTGTGATCTTGTCTGTGATGTTAGACTGCTAATATAATTGAAATTATAATTTAATGACTAAGGAAGATTAGAGTTTATTTTCTAAATCATCTAAAGAGAATTTATTTCCTTTGCAGGAAATTGTATTTCCGAATAAGGTTTATTAAACGTTATATAAAACTCGGCAAGTGAATTTTGAAAAAGGGATTTAAATGCTATTTGTGGTTTTTAAAAGAGAAATTGGTCATTTACTTGAGTATTTGTGTTCCCGACGTATTCGGGGTGGATTGTTGATTGTGCACGTCTTCATGTGACCGCTTCACAATTTACATTCCGCGAGCGGAGTGTTATTTCCCCTACTCTCATGGGAGCGGGCCGTACGCCACGGTGGATTTAGAATGCACTTTTGGTACGGGCCGTTCGATCCTCAACAGTGCATAGATATGATTATTATATTGAGAGGTTCACTTTTGGGATGGGCCGATCGATCATCGGCAGTGCACAGAGAGGATTACTATATTGAGAGATGCACTTTTGGTACGGGTCGTTCGATCCTCGGCAGTGCATAGATATGATTATTATATTGAGAGGTGCAATTTTGGGACGGGCCGATCGATCCTCGGCAGTGCACAAAGAGGATTATTATATTGAGAGGTGCACTTTTGGGACGGGCCGATCGATCTTCGGCAGTACACAAAGAGGATTATTATATTGAGAGATGCACTTTTGGTATGGGCCGTTCGATCCTCGGCAGTGCACAGACATGAGTATTTTATTGAGAGGTGCACTTGTGGTATGGGCCGTTCGATCCTCGGCAGTGCACAGAGAGATTATTATTACGGCTCAGGCCGGTTGTTCTTATCCCGTATGCGCATGTTAAACTGTTAAATATTTTCTACATGATTTTTTTTGTGATAAGATATTTGGGAGAAAATAAAGAGGTAATTGTTTATTTAAGATATTTGAAAAATAAAAGGAAAGTGTACTTTGTTTTTTATTCTCGGTAGTTACCTGGATTTCTGTACTCGATACGTACTCGCTGCTCACTGTCTTACATGTCTACTGTATTTCATCATATTCTGTCATATATTATGTTGTCGGGCCCTAGTAAGTGTCTAATTTGACCTCTCGTCACTACCTCTCTGAGGTTAGGCGGGCGACTTACTGAGTACATATTATTTTTGTACTCATGCTACACTTGATGTACATTTTTATTGCACAGGTACTTTCCTAGCAATGTGGAGGATTCGAAGGCTTAGGCGAGCTGCATCATCCGGAGGCGATCCACAACTGACAGAGTCACCTTCATACTGTATTTATTACATTTTAAATTTCCTTGTCCAGTTGTATTTCGGACAGGCTTTGTAATGATTGTATAAATTCTTAGAAATTGCTCATGTACTTGTGACACCGGGTTCTGTGATATGTGTTGGGATATAATTGCTTAAGTGTAATCTTTAAACCATTGTTTTTAATTAACAGACTTTTATTTGATTAATATGTAATTAAGTGAAAGGAAATGTTTTTGTAAAAGTTAAAATCGGAAAGTTATTTCAATTAATTAATGAGTTGGCTTGCCTGACATGGATGTCCGGCGCCATCACGACCTTAGGGATTTTTGGGTCGTGACACATAGGTACTTCTCTCTACTCAAAAAGAAGAACGATTTCGCCTGGACCCCAGAATGCCAGCAGGCGTTAGAGGAATTAAAATGATACCTCTCGAGCCCACCTTTGCTTCATACTCTAAAGGCGGATGAAAGGATATACTTATACTTCGTCATCTCGAAAATCGCGGTAAGTGGTGTCCTAGTTCGAGAAGAGCAAGGTACGTAATTTTCTGTGTATTATGTAAGTCGAACTCTAGGAGAAGCAAAAACTAGATATTCACACTTAGAAAAATTAGCACTTGCTCTAGTAAGTGCCTCTAGGAAGCTAAAACCATATTTTCGATGTCACCCAATATGTGTATTAACCACTTACCCACTTTGTAATGTTTTGCATAAGCTCGAACTATCGGGTCGATTGGCCAAATGGGTCGTCGATCTCAGTGGGTACGATATCAAATATCAACCCCGAATGGCCATCAAGTCTCAAATTTTGGAAGACTTCGTGGCCGACTTCACGCCAACCCTCGTACCCAAAGTTGAAAAGGAACTTTTTTTGAAATCGAGTACATCGTTGGCGGTGTGGACCCTTTTTACAGACGGCTCTTCGAATGTGAAGGGATCCGAGCTAGGCATCATTTTGAAGTCGCCCACGGGAAATACTATTAGACAACCTATTAAAACTTCCAAGTTGACTAACAATGAGGCTGAGTACGATGCCATGATTGCAGGTCTCGAACTAGCTAAGAGCTTAGGAGCGGAAGTTATCGAAGCGAAATGCGAATCCCTACTGGTAGTAAACCAAGTGAACAGAACCTTCGAGGTTCGAGAGGATAGAATGCAAAGGTATTTGGGTAAGCTGCAAATGACTTTACACTATTTTAAATAATGGACTTTGCAACATGTACCTCGAGAACGGAACAGTGAAGCAGATGCCCTTGCGAATTTGGGAACATCAGTCGAGGATGAAGAAATCAGCTCGGGGACTGTCGTTTAACTCTCAAACTCCATAATCGAAGAAGGTCATGCTGAGATAAACTCCACAAGCTTAACCTAGGATTGGAGGAATAAATATATCGAGTATTTGAAAAACGGAAAGCTCCCATCAGACCCTAAAGAATCGAGGGCTCTACGTAAAAAAGTTGCTCGATTCACATTGGCTGAAGATGGAACATTGTACAGGAGGATGTTCGAAATACCATTAGCAGTATGCTTGGTACCAAGGGACACCGACTATGTCCTACGAGAAGTTCACGAAGGTACTTGTGGGAACCACTCTGGTGCCGAATCACTAGTTCACAAAATCATCAGAGCAGGATACTACTGTGATAATATGGAATAGGACACTAAAGAGTTCATTCGAAAATGTGATAAGTGTCAAAGGTATGCACAAATGATCCACCAGTCCGGAGAACAACTTCATTCGGTCTGATCCCCATGTACATTTATGAAATGGGGGGTGGATATCATCGACCCTCTGCCATCCGCCCCAGGTAAAGCTAAGTTCATTCTATTTATGACTGACTATTTCTCTAAATGGGTTGAAGCACAGGCCTTCGAGAAAGTCATAGGAAAAGAAGTTATAGACTTCATCTGGGATCACATCATATGTCAATTCGGGATACCTGCCGAGATTGTATGCAACAATGGAAAGCAATTCATTAGTAGCAAGGTAACAAAGTTTCTCGAAGATCACAAAATAAAGAGAATCTTATAGACACCATATCATCGTAGCGGAAATGGGCAAGCCGAATCGACGAACAAAACCATCATTCAGAATCTAAAGAAAAAGTTGAACGACGCCAAGGGAAAATGGAGAGAAATTCTACCCAAAGTCCTTTGGGCATATCGAACGACGTCGTAGTCCAGTATGGGGGCAACATCATTCTCCTTAGTATATGGCTCTGAAATCTTGATTCCAATCGCAGTCCGGGAACACAGCACCAGATTTTGATATACAACGGAAGAATCAAATCCCAAGGCTATGAATACTAGCCTCTAACTGTAAGATGAAAAGCGAGAAACCGCCCTCGTCCGAATGGCCGCGCAAAAACAACGCATCGAAAGGTATTATAATCGAAGGACCAACCTTCGCCACTTCAGAATTGAGGATTTGGTCCTAAGGAAAGTCAGCAACAACACTCGAGACCCTAATGAAGGAAAACTCGGCCCAAATTGGGAAGGACCTTACCAAGTCATCGATATCGTCGGAAAGGGATCTTACAAGCTAGGCACGATAAACGGCGAGCAGATACCAAATAATTGGAACATCTCACTCCTCAAGCAATATTATTGTTAAGGTATGACCTTCTCCCTTTTCATTTACATAACTAACTTATTTTCAGGTGTCTGAGCAAAGGTATCGAAGTTATCATCAAGCAGAATCATATTAGGACCTAAAGCACGTGTTACACTCTTTTTCTCTTCGATCGGTTTTTATCCCAAATGGGTTTTTCCAGCAAGGTTTTTAACGGGGCAAAAATTGTTCGTGCTGACTTAGAGTATCCGAGGTTTATTTACAATCAACCTCGAATACTAGTGTGCATCACCCTCGGATGTTATATTTGCAAGGAAAATACTTCACGTCGACTGAGCCTCGATAGGAAAACTTTGTAATGGGCCAAACAGTCGAATGAACTGTGTCCATATAGATTGTTCGATCCCTAACAGCAAAACATGTACGCATGTATGAATTATTCAAAGAAGAATTTTTCCTTACCAGATGTCTTGTGCCTTAATGAAAATTTTCTACTTTACAAGTTTTGTACTCATGATTTTTGTGAAAAATGGCTCAAGGGTCGAGTGCAACTACACCTCGAACAGCCAACCCCGTACTCGGGGACTGCCGTTGAAAATCAACATGTTTGAATTATCTAACTTCGAATCCATTAGACCTCAATGAGGCAACCCTCGATTTATAAGCCAAGGCCACCATTCTCGGGGACTAACACTTCGAACAAGTTTGAAGTGTTACTGGGAAAATAATCCCAAGAGGCATACCCAAAGGCCACGGCCAAACTAACACGGCTCGGAGACGTACGAATCCCGCAATAAAAATAGGCCTTCAAATTTTTTGAAAAAATGATTAAAAAGGGCTACCCTCGGCAAAATAATTAAAGGGCTTCGATAAAATCAGCCCTCAAAAAACCTTAAGAGGTATCGAGTTATTTTACAAATTTGTGTTAAGGCACAAAAAGTAAAGGCATTTCGATCAATATTAAACCCTTCAGAAAACCCAATGGGTAAAAAAGTTCATGTTCAGGCACAACAAAATTTTTATAAAGTCTTTAAGACGAAAAAAGGGAAAAAGCCATTCTTTTAAGGCCATATCGGCCCGAATCAAAGAGCCTAAGAGCCATTACATTTTAGAGTTCTAGAACACGTTCTCACTCAACTCGAACCTAAGGATTCCACTACTTCGAGCTCGAGTTAAAACTTACTCGACTACGGTTCGAGAGTCCGTTCTCGCTCAATACAAACTTAAGGGTTATATTGCTTCGAGTTCGAGTTCTACTCGAACTCGACTATTAATACAGTATTATTGTGACTTTGGTCAAGTTGCCCAAAGCCGAAGTCTCAAACATATTATTCAAGGCACAAAATGTGCTAAAATTTTACAAGGCACAAAGCAAGTTTGAATACAAAATTTGAGAAGGAATTCAAAGGGGAAATGCCTTTATATATATATATATATATACATACATACTTGAACAAATGTATTTACAAAATACCGACAAAGGTCCTACACAAAAGAAAATGAAAAAGTATAAGTCCTAACTATGCTGGGAGACAACTTTTTCCTCGAAGGCAGCTTCCTCCTCCGGCCTCTCACCTTTATCGGACTTGTTCTTGCTGCCTTCATATTCGTCTTCATCGGAGGAGGAGGCCAATAACCTGGCATCGGCTTCAAGAATCTTAGCTTGAGCTATCTCCTCGGAAAGGTCAAATCCTCGAGCATGAATTTCCTCGAGGGTCTCCCTCCGAGATTGGCACTTAGCCAGCTCAGTAGTCAATTGCACTCGATCGGTGACCTGCCTCAGCTGAGTTTGAGCAGCCTCAGTGTCATCCAAGTATACGACTTTTGACTTTTCAGCCTGGGCCTTCACCTTTTCGACCTTATCTTGGGCCTCTGCAAGTTCGACCTCAAACTCTTCGATCTTCTAGGCTTGAGCCAAGCTTTTCTTCCTAGCAATCCAAAGTTGAGCTTCGACCGATGACAGTTGAGCCAAGGCAGCCTCTTTTTCCGCAGCAAGGCGGTCCATGCCTTCTTTCCACCTATGGCAGTTAGCTTTGACTTGATCGACCTCCCCCTGAAATAGCTCAATCTTTTCAATATTCTGCTCCAACTGAGACATCGAAACGTTAACCTCCACCATTGGATCAAGCCCGTATTTTTTCAAAATAATAGTTACTTGCTCATTCAACTCGGTCTCCTCCTTACGGGCCTTGTCCAAGTTAGCTCTGAGGTCCCTGAGCTCTTCATCCTTCTTCCCAAAGAGGAGCTTGAGAGTATTTCTCTCCTCTAAAATCTTCTGGAGCTCGGCCTCAGATTGGTTCAGGTCGGCCCGAGACTTGGAAAAGGCTTATATGAGAAGAAAAATATAAGTTATATTGAAGGAAGGAAAAGAAAAGAGAATTACAACAACCGAAATTAAAACTTACTCGAGATAGAAGGCGTTGGGCCTCTTCAAAGAGGGTAGACGCATCGTTAAGGTCCAAGGCATCATCGGAGCACACATCATGAACTGACGAGCTGGAACATGAACCGCATATGCTTAGGAGATGTTTTGAATATGAAATATCAATGTACCAAGAGATTTTCTCCTAATGCGAAAAGGTTGCAAACTGATCTGATTACTTGAAGTCGAATACAGCAAGGAAAGTAACAAAAGAAAGAAAGTTGAGTTTGGTTCGAATTGGTTCACCCAGGTAGAGTTGAACTGCAATTGGAAGACAATCTCAACGACTGACTCTATAAATACTTGATGTATTTCTGCTGAAATTAAAGACGCACAAAGCTGAAGTGAATCAAAGTCTGAAAGAAAAATTCCCAGAGTTAATTTTTTCTAGCAGAATCATTGTGCGATACAAAGGCTACAATTTAACTGGAAGAACCAGTTCCATATGATTATTTATTGAGTCCAGTTGATTGTAGTAGGAGTTTTTAATATTGTATCTTTCAGCTTTCATAGAAGAAATTGTAATAGGTACGTATTGATCAAGTTAGAGTTATCTTCGGGTGTGTAGAAATTAGCTAGGGGCTAGTTACTACAAAGGGTTAGAGTTAATCCTTAGGATTACAAAAGATTTTATTTTGTAAGTCCGTTTGGCTCAGAGTTTTTAGTGGAGAGTTGAGAAAATCCTACTGAGGAGTAGGTCGTGGTTTTTTCACCTTTTGAGCCAGGTGTTTTTCACGTAAAAATCTATGTGTTTTACTTTACTGATTTTTATTATTCCACAACAGTAGTAGTTTTAACACCAAGAAGAACCAGGTTCTTCTACTGAGACAACACTCGAAAATTGGGTACCACACAAAGTAACCTATCTTCTTGTGTGGTATTGAAGTCTAAAACAGCAATTGGCATCAGAGCAGGTTATCCTTGAAAGGCTAACACCTTGGAGAAGATCAAGATGAGTGCACCACCTGGAAATTGGGAAGGTCAATCAACTGCAAGGCCACCACTCTTCAGTGGTCAGTACTACTCATGGAGGAAAAATAGGATGAAGGATCACCTAATTGGAGAAGACTATGAACTCTGGGACATAGTCATTGATGGTCCTCTAGCCACCATGATGAAGACTGTTGAAGGTATAGATATACCAAAGACAAGAATTGGTTGCACTGCTGAGGATCTAAAGAAATGGGAGAAGAATGCAAAGGCCAAAAAGTGGCTAGTATGTGGACTAGGTCCAGACGAGTACAGCATAATCCAAAGTTGCACCACTGCCAAAGAGATTTGGTACACCTTGCAAGTAGCCCATGACGGAACACCTCAGGTAAAAAGTTCAAGAGGTACTCTACTATGCTCTCAGTATGAAAACTTCACTATGAAAGAAGGAGAGACTATTCAAGAGATGTACACAAGGTTCACAACCTTGACTAATGAACTAAAGTCTCTTGGAAGAATAATTCTTGAAGAGGACAAGGTTGAGAAGATCCTAACAAGGGTCTTGCCTATTTCTTGGGAAAGCAAAATCACTGCTATCCACGAATCCAAAAATATGGCAAACCTGAGATTGGATGAGCTGATTGGAAACCTCACTGCCTATGAACTGAGAAGGAAGATAATGAAGATGGATGGTCCAAAGAAGGAGAGGAGTCTAGCACTAAGAATCACTGAGGGAGCAGATCTTGAAGATGATGAGATGGTCATGATCACCAAGGAATTCAGAAACTTTCTCATGAGGAAGAAGGGCATCTCTAGAGAAGGAAACTACAACAAAGCAAAAGCTCCAGAAAGGCCAACCAACGAGGGATGCTATAAATGTGGTAAGACTGACCATCTAATCAAAAATTGTCCTCAGTGGGAAGTAGAATGGAAAAAAGAGAGATATGAGAGAAAGAACATGAAGAAGGAACAGGTCCAACCCAAGAAAACCACAACAAAGGCTATGGTTGCTGCTTGGGGGGAAAATTCAGATGAATAATCAGAAGATGGGGAGACTGAAGATCAGGAGCTCATGGAAATTGAAGAATATGACAAGGAATCACATGAAGAACCAGAGGTAAGTATCTCCCATCTTAAAAACAAAGTAAAGTTCCTATCTAAGGAAAAACTCTCTGACTTGCTACTTGATTTCATAGATGATTCTGAGGAAACAACCAAAGAGAAGGATAAACAATATAAAGAATGTTCAATGCTAAAAGCAAAGTGCATGAACCTGGAAATCAGAGTCAGTGAATCTGAAAAGAAAAACACTGACTTGTTGAACCAGGTTCATCCACTTGAAACTGAGATTCTAGAACTAAAATCTGAAAACTTAAAGCTAAAGCTAGGATCCAGTAAAAAGGTTGTTTATTATTCTAATATCATGTTAGAAGAAAATATGGGAAAACTAAAAGATAAGATGTATGCCCAGGATGAACAGATAAGAACTCTTAATGAAGAACTTGACAAAGTCAAACATGAATTAGACCGAACTTGTAAATGGAATAAATCCTCTGATGCCCTGATATGGCTTCAAGAGAATCATAGTAGCAATAGGAGAGGGATTGTTTTTGGAAGTCAATTGCCCAAGTGGGATCCCAAAAATAAGTATCTCACTCTTCCTGAGAATAAAATATGCACCCTTTGTGGTAAGACTGGGCACTACAAATATGAGTGTACTGCAAAAGAGCAGGCCAATCGAAGAAATGAGAGGTTTGTAAAAAGGAAAAACTGGCTACCAAATTGGGCTAGGAAAAATTTGATTCATCCATTCTCTCATAGAAAATGACCCAAACTAGTTTGGGTTCTTAATACTAACCTCTGATTCCTTTTGTAGGTTCAAGTGAGAGGAGGCAGCCAGATTTGGCATTTGGATAGTGGCTGCTCAAAGCATATGACTGGGAACATGGAACAGCTTCTTTCACTTGAAAGTCTCAAAGGAGAAAATGTCTCCTTTGGAAACGAAAAGAAAGGTGAAATCATTGGGGTTGGTAAGGTAGGTAAGGATGACACATGATCCATTGAACATGTGTATCTAATAGATGGCTTGAAATATAACCTGATCAGTGTATCACAACTGTGTGACAGAGGTAACCTGGTTACTTTTACTTCCACAAAATGTTTTGTGATTAACCTGCTTACTGACAAGATTGTTTTGCAGGGAAAAGGAATGAATAACATCTATGTCATAGACTTGTCCACAGTGTCTGAAAATGAACTCACTTGCCTATGTGTGTTGGATAGTGATCCCCTCCTGTGGCACAACGACTTGGTCATGCGAGTTTAACTCAGCTTAAAAAATAGTATCTAAGAACTTAGCGGTAGGACTTCCTAACATTAAGTTCAAGGAGGACAAAGTTTGTGAGGCATGTGTCAGGGGGAAGCAGGTAAGGTCCTCTTTCAAAAGTAAGAAAATAGTCAGTNACTCAGCTTAACAAACTAGTCTCTAAGGACTTAGTGGTAGGACTTCCTAACATTAAGTTCAAGGAGGACAAAGTTTGTGAGGCATGTGCCAGGGGGAAGCAGGTAAGGTCCTCTTTCAAAAGTAAGAAAATAGTCAGTACCACCAGGACGTTGGAACTGGTTCATATGGATCTATGTGGTCATATGAGAACTTTAAGTAGAGGTGATAAGAGATATGTCATGGTGCTAGTTGATGATTATTCAAGATTCACTTGGACCTTATTCCTGGATCTAAGGATGAAGCATTTGATATGTTCACCTCATTTGTCAAGAAAACTCAAAATCAATTAGGACATCAACTGGCATCAATAAGATCTAACCATGGTACTGAATTTGAGAATGATAAGTTTGCTGAGTTCTGTGATGAATATGGTGTTAATCATAACCTTTCTTCTCCTAGAATCCCACAGCAAAATGGGGTTGTTGAAAGGAAAAACAGAACTCTTGAAGACATGGCAAGAACCATGCTTCTATCTAGCAAACTACCTCACAGCTTCTGGGCTGAAGCAATAAACACTGCTTGTTACATAATCAATAGATGCATGACCAGACCTCTGGTAGAGAAAACTCCCTATGAATTACTTAAAGGGAGAAAGCCCAACATATCCCACTTTAGGGCTTTTGGATGCAAATGTTTTGTACATAATAATGGCAAAGAATCCCTTGGAAATTTGACCCTAGAAGTGATGAGGGAGTATTCTTGGGATATTCATCACATAGCAAAGCTTATAAAGTGTATAATAAAAGAACTATGTGTGTAGAAGAAAGTATACATGTTGTCTTTGATGAAACTAACATTCTTGCTGAGAGACAGGAACCTGAAGATGAGGAGCTTGGACTGGTAAGAAGTAGTGATCACATTGAAGCAAGCATGGAAGGTGGAACAGGTGATGGACCAGGTTCAATTACCCTAAGCATCATGACAGGGGGAATTCAACATATGCAACCTGGCCCTGATCCTGCTCCACAGCAACAAGACACCATGGAATCATCTAGGAATGAACAGCTGGTACTTAAACCACACAGATATCAGAGTTCTCACCCTCTTGAGAACATCATAACAGATTTGGCATCCGGAATCAAAACAAGATCATCCTTGAAAAATCTGTGTGCGTTTGATGCCTTTCTATCCATGATCGAACCAAAGAACATTGGGGAAGCCCTACAAGATGCTGATTGGGTAAATCCCATGAAAGAAGAGCTGAATCAGTTTGAAAGAAATCAAGTATAGAACTTGANTGACTATGATGAGACCTTTGCCCCTATGGCAAGACTGGAGGCAATCAGACTTCTTATAGCATTTGTTGCACACACGGAATTCACTCTTCATCAGATGGATGTTAAGAGTGCCTTTCTAAATGGCTATCTAAAGGAAGATGTATTTGTCAAGCAGCCTCCAGGCTTTGAAATCAAGGAACCACTTGACCACGTATACAAACTCGACAAGGCTCTATATGGTCTCAAACAGGCATCAAGAGCATAGTACAAAAGATTATCAAAATTCTTGCTAGAACATGGGTACAAATGAAGCAAAATGATAGTACCTTGTTCTTAAGGGAAAAAGGTAAGGATCTTCTGGTTGTGCAAATATATGTGGATGATATCATATTTGGAGCGACTTCTGAGAAATTGAGCAAGGAATTTGATATGTTAATGGGAAGTGAGTTTGAGATGAGCATGATGGGTGAGCTAAACTTTTTATTAGGCTTGCAAATTAAGCAAAACCCAAATGGAACAATGATCCACCAACAAAAGAATGTTAAAGAATTGCTCAAGAAGTTAAAATGGAAGACTCAAAATAAATAAACACTCCCATAGCCACAGCTAAAAAATTGGATATGGATGAACCTGGTTCATCTGTTGATCAGAAGCTATATAGAGGGATGATTGGCTCTCTATTGTATCTCACTGCCAGCAGACCTGATATTGTGTTCAATGTGGGATTATGTGCTAGGTTTCAGGCAAATCCAAAAGAGTCCCACCTCACTGCAGTAAAGAGAATTTTGAGATATTTGAAAGGCACCACTTATTTATGCCTTTGGCATCGTAAAGGTAGTAATTTTGACTTTGTAGGATATGTTGATGTTGATTATATAGGATTCCTCGTTGACAGGAAAAGTACATCAGGTATGGCTCACTTTTTGGGTTCATGTCTTGTGTCTTGGACTACCATGAAACAAAATTCAGTAGCCTTGTCTATTGTTGAGGCTGAATATATGGTTGCAGCCTCATGCTGCGCCCAGTTGTTATGGATCAAACAAAAACTCATGGACTTTGGTATTGTTGTGGGATGCATTCCTATATTTTGTGATAACACTAGTGCTATTAGTATGACGAAGAACTCGGTTCATCACAAAAGGACTAAGCACATAGATATTAGACACCATTTCCTAAGGGATAACTATGAAAAAGGAATGATCTCAATCGAATTTTGTGCTACTGATCACTCAAATTGCTGATATATTCACTAAAGCACTTAGTAGAGAGCATTTTGAGAGAAACAGGCTGGAATTAGGGATGATTAAGATCACCTGATTGAAAAAAAATTAAATTTTCTTTGGCTAGAAAATTTTAATTAGGTACTTAATCAGATTAATAATTGCTCAGCACCATGTCTTTGTTTCCATACTCTTGTGTCATGTATTAATATGATTCCCTAGATACTAATAATTTTTATCTATCGTTGTAAATTGAGGCAATTTAAAGATTTCAAATAGGATGAACCTGGTTCATCTATGATGATTCATCTGACTTATGAGGTACGTATTCTTCTCCATATAGTAATTCAATTACAGTCACACATGAGTAGGATTCTATCTATATTTGGTTCATTACTAATTCTTTGTACTAATCCATAAATGAACCCGTTCCAAGGAGTCACATCAACACTCAATTAGCCTAGAAATAGGAGACTCTCAACCGTCAAATCAATGACACTCCTACAACTATTAGATTTTCACTTGAATTAATTTTTTATCCGTTCTAAAATTAATGGCCATATGTTATAAAAGGTAAGCATTACCCCTCTCTTCATAAATCTTCCTTCAACCAAGGTTGACTCATAATACACTACCCAAAACCTGCAAGAACTCATCCTTTTCTCTCAACAGAAAAAAATATGTCTTCACCTCCACCAGCTTCCTCATCTAATTCCTCACCTAATCATGATTACAATGGAGGAAATTCTAAATCTATATCCAATTCTCCATGTGTTTACAGCTCCGAATCACAAGAAATTCCTTCATCCCCTGAAAATACACCCGTTCTTGAACCCACTCCAAACCCTAATCCTGCCCCTAAGAATCGTCGAGTTAAAGTTCTTGCCCGGAAATCTGTTGCTTCTGGGACTAGGAAAAAATTCTTGGAGGATCTTATCAAAGTAGACAAAAGTACTAAGTCAGATTCATCCAGTAAATCATTTAAATCGGCTAATGAGGAAGAAACACCTGGTTCAACCAGTTCTGAAAAGGGTAATCTTGAAGTCGACTCTGAATTTACTTCTGGTGATAAAAGATTCATGTTGATAGGGTCTGTTATTGATGTCGAAATCTCTGGAAGAAAGAAGTATGGGAGAAAAGAAAGAATTCTTGAGAGAGAAGGAGAAGAAGATGTGAGGGGATCTAGGGAGGATGGCATCACGATGGCTATTTGTGGTCCCATTCCTAAAACTATGGGAGAAGAAGTCACTGATTTAGGGGGAAGCATAGTAGAGGAAGCTGCAGCAGGTCTTGCAAGTCTGAAGAAAGCTATAAATGAACCTGGTTCATCGGGGGAAGAAACATTGGCGGAAAGGTTGAGAAAACTGGGGGAGTCTTATAACCCCAAGAGAAGAAGGAGTCAGAAACCCAAGAAGGCAACTCACCCAGTTCCTTCAAAGAAAAGGAAAATTTCTGAAGTTGTCAGTGTTTTTGTTCCAAAAGTTAGAGCTACTCGTAGCACTGTGAGAGAAGAAGAAGAAAAATTATAAAAGGCTCTGAAGGAGAGCAAGAAGAAGAGAGCAGCAAAAGGAAAAGCAAAAGTTGGAGAGCCTGTTGAGGCTATTGACATTGAAGAAACTGGGTTGGACCTGGTCCAACAGGAGGAGCAACCTTCTCCAGGTGTGGCTGAGACACCAAAACCCACAAAGGCTAAGGCTTCTTCAAAGAAGTCAGCTAGGATGTTTGTCGCACCAACAAAATCTATTAAGAAAACTAGGGCCAAGCCAAAGAAAGTGAAAGTTGTTTATGATGATGATGCATACTAGAGTGGAGAAGAGGAGAAGGAAATTAGAGTGGTGACTGACAGGGTTACCATGTTTGGAAAAAGATTAATGCTAAAGGGCAAGCTGGTGAAGGATTTAGAAGAGCCTGGTATACAGTATCTTACGGAAACTCTGGAGGTACAAGGCTGGAAGGACTTGGTCCTTCGCATGGAAGGCAGGCTGGCAAGAGCAAAGTTGGTAGAGTTTATGGGGAATGCAAGTTTCAAGGAAGACAAGGTCATGTCTATGGTCAAAGGAATTGAGGTTTCCTTTGATGTCAAAGAACTGGGTGTTATTCTTAACATACCAGCTGAGGGCTATGAGGACTATACAAGGCATAGATGTCCTTGTCTAGATGGGATGGCCTCAGCAATCGACATCACCAGGTTCTTTAGTGATAGTGAGAAGGACATTGAACCCAGGCCCGTTTACAAGAGCGAGATGAAGCCTGAGCACAAGCAACTCTTTAAGTTCGTCATTAAGTTCCTATTGCCTAGACAAGAAAGAAGGCATATGGCAAATTATATGGATCTTACATTGATGGAATTCTTGTTCAGGGGGAAGCAAATTAATTGGCTAGCTTTTATAGTCCAACTCCTTGATAGAGTGGTGAACGAAACCAAGGCACACACAATTCCTTGTGGCTTCATGCTGACAGCAGTGCTTGCACATTTTGGGGTTCCAGTAAAGAAGGCTGAGATGGATACGGCCAAAGATTATTTTGGGAACGAAACTTTGCTTACATGTGACTACAATGTTAATGTTCCTGTGGATGAACCTGGTTCATCTAGGAAGCAACCAGTCAACGAAAAAGTTAGAACTTTGGTGCAAGAAAACGAGATTAAGGATATGGAGATCCTTCGCTTAAAGTCTCGTGTGATTGAGGTTGAAGAAGAACGGGATGCTCTTAGAGCTGAATTAGCAAAGGAGAAGGAAAAGAATGAAGGTGTTCTTCAGCAGATGCTGTCTCTCCTACAATCCAAGTCCACAACCTCCATTGCACCTTCACATCCTTAGGCTTCTTAGAGCTTCCTTAAACCATCTTAAGACCAGTTATCAGTTCCAGTTCTTTTCTTTTTTTTTTTTCTTTTTTTTGCTCATGGTTGGTTGTTTTTGTTTTTCTGTGTGTGGTTGATTATCGTTCATTATCAATGAAGTTTGCTTTTAGTTATTGACTTGTCTCAATTTCTGAGTTAGCTAACATTTATTGGTTTCTTGTGTTGATTAATCATGCTTTGCACCTGCAGTTGCCTCAATGGCCATGAGTAATAATTAATAAAACTGGTAAGTACATCATTTTGCAAACTTTTCGATGATGCCAAAAGGGGGAAGATAGTGCTGAACTTTTCAAAAATATAAAGATGTGTGATATTTATAACCTAATGAACCTGGATTCTCTATGATTGTTGCTCAAAACCATACAAAGTTCTTTGAAGTGTATACAGGATTAAGCACAGAGTTTGTCATCATCAAAAAGGGGGAATTTGTTGACCCATGTCACTGCATAGTTTTGAAGATTGACAAAAGGCTGACCAGTTGAACCAGGTCCATCAGAGCACACGTTGTAAACTGACAAGCTGGCACATGAACCGTATATGCTTAGGAGATGTTTTGAATATGAAATATCAATGTACCAAGAGATTGTCTCCTAATGCGAAAAGGTTGCAAACTGATATGATTAATTGAAGTCAAATTCAGCAAGGAAAGTAACAAAAGAAAGGAAGTTGAGTTTGGTTCGAATTGGTTCACCTAGGTAGAGTTGAACTAGAATTGGAAGACAAGCTCAACGACTGACACTATAAATACTTGATGTATTTCGGCTGAAATTAAAGACGCGCAAAGCTGAAGTGAATCGAAGTCTGAAAGAAAAATTCCCAGATTTAATTTTTTCTAGCAGAATCATTGTGCGATACAAAGGCTACAATTCAACTAGAAGAACCAATTCCATCTGATTATTTATTGAGTCTAGTTGATTGTAGTAGGAGTTTTTAATATTGTATCTTTCAGCTTTCATAGAAGCAATTGTAATAGGTACGTATTGATCAAGTTAGAGTTATCTTGAGGTGTGTAGAAATTAGCTAGGGGCTAGTTACTACAAAGGGTTAGAGTTAATCCTTAAGATTACAAAAGAGTTTATTTTGTAAGTCCGTTTGGCTCAGAGTTTTTAGTGAAGAGTTGAGCAAATCCTACTAAAGAGTAGGTCATGGTTTTTTCACCTTTTGAGCCAGGTGTTTTCCACGTAAAAATCTCTGTGTTTTACTTTACTGCTTTTTATTATTCCGCAACAGTAGTAGTTGGAAAACCAAGAAGAACCAGGTTCTTCTACTGAGACAACACTCGAAAATTGGGTACCACACAAAGTAACCTATCTTCTTGTGTAGTATTGAAGTCTAAAACAGCAATATCACTGACTTGGGCATTTCATATCTCCCCTGAATAAAACGACGGGCTCGAATGAAATCCACCGGCAGCATCAGCCTCTATCGAGGTCTCTTCCCGATCACGGAAAGCTCCAGTAGCAAGCCCTCCAAGCTCCTCACCACGGACTGTGCCATGTCCGATGAGTGTCTCGGGGACTGCTCCCAAACCTTCCTCGAGGGTCTCCTCTATGCATGGCGGGTCCGCATCGGCCGCCTCTAGCTCAACAGGCGAGAGCCCAGCAGCTCTCGAAGTATCAGCACTTTGTTGTACCCTTTGGTATCGTCACTTTCTTCTTCGGCCCGCAGGCTCTCAGCGTCCACCGAAGATATAATCGTGGCATTAGTTTTAGGCTTCGAGCCTTTGTCTTTTTTTTTATTTTGGAGACCCCTCCGAGGACTCTTTTGTTCCTTTTCTTATCTTTTGCAGCCTTCGGGGCTTCTTACTCACCAGGTGGGGACGGCCCCATCGACACGCCTTCACCAAGGCCTGCACAAGTATTTTATCAAAAAGCATCATCAGCAAAAATTCTCACAACGAATATAAAATCAGTAGCAACAAAAACGTACCATGGTTCTTGGCCTGCCATCGTGTTTTGGCTAGCTCACGCCATACGCGTTTGTTGTATGGGAAAGCAGAGTCTAAATGTTTGATCCACCCCGGAAGGTCCTGAACCGCACCAGGAAACCAAACACTGGCTGCACAATTAAAAGAAAATCAGTCCAAAGAGAAAGAGACAGCGAAAGCATGCTCGAGTTGATGGTACTTACGTTTCATGTTCCACTTCTCCGGGAATGGAATTCTGTCGGCAGGGATGATATCGGAGGTTCTGATTATAATAAATTGGCTCATCCACCCCCGGTCTCTATGCTCATCGATGCAGGCAAGGAACGCCTTGGCGGATCGGCGGTGCAGTTTAATCAGACACCCGCGGAAGAGGCGAGGGATGTACAATCTAATCAGATGATCGAGGGTAAAAGTTATTCCCTCAACCATGTTGGCAATATATCGGAACATGTATACGATCCTCCAAAAAAGAAGGATAGATCTGACCGAGTGTCACTCGGTACTGATGGCAAAAATCAAGAATCACCGGATCAATCGTTGGAGAAGAAGAATCGACGGGACCTAAGGTGAAGGGATATGTATATACAATAAGGAAATTGGCCTCGTGTGTGACTATACTCTCATTTGCCGTAGGAATATCTACTCGGGCCGCCTCCCCCCAGCGGAAGTCGAGTTTTACCCTGTCTATATCCGATATTACACTTATATATCGGGACATGGGATCACATCGGCCCGGTGTAGAAGGAGGTTTTTCTATTGAAAAGTCAGAAATGGTGTCAAAAGGGTCAGGAATGCATTGTTCGATGGTAGGAGGAGTTTTTGATTTACCCTTAGATGGGCGTGATGTAGTAGCAGCCCCCTCCTTTTGTGGAACCGTTTTGGAAGTCTTTGCCATGGTGGCTATCGAGTTTTGCAGTGGGAAGATGGGAAAAACATGAGCAAGCAGAAGATAAAAAAAGAGAACACTTAGATGAAATCTAACGGCTTGAAGAAGAAGATGTGAAACTATGAAAAGGCAAGTGATTGTAGTATTTATAGGGGTCTTGAAGCGGGAAAATCGAACATGTGACGGTTCATGGGCCTCTCGAAAATTGTGTTGACAGTGACCTATGCACAACTTTTCGCGTTACCTCATTTAATGCTCTAAAAGGACTGACGCCATAATAGGAGTGTCAAAGGGGCGGAAGGTCAAAACCATTTCTTATCTCTTCATTCTAAGACACATGATATTCAATACAATAACAAGAACATCCTCTGCTCTCTAACAAAAACATTCTCTTTAATTGTCTCATTAAATTATTGCTTCTCATTTATTGTGTTCTTGAGTTATTCTTCATTTATTGTTTATTATTGATCATAAATAGGCCAACCTTAAGCCATTAAACATTATTATATTGTTATCAATAGCCCCTAATCAAGCTCCTCGAGGCCTCCCCGATCGCCTTCGAGACTTGCCTCTTCGGAGCCTGGTTTGCATAATTTAGTTTCTTTTCGCGTTTATTTTATTCTTTTCGCTTCATACTCAGCATTTATTGCCTAAACAACCGATATTAAAATAAATCACATATTTTTAGAACCACATAATCAAATATAATTGTAATTATCATTTTCACCAGTATCTTTCCTTTAAAGAAGAAACTTTGAGGAAGTTGAGCACTCTGAACAAAGTAAAACAAAGGATGGGCGTGAAACTTTAGTACTCAATTAATGTTCCATTCGTTAAAGTTAATTAGCAATTGATATTTGAAAGTTGTTTTTGATATTACTCGTGTATATACTTGGAATTGAAATACAAACAAACAATACTTGACAAAACCAATTTCGCCAACTGAAAATTAACATGTTCAGTTATATATTTATCTATTTACAAGAAGCAAGAGACAATTATATGTTGTAGCCCCTCTTATATTAGCAAAAAAATCAAAACTGGCTAAAAAACTTTTCCATGTGAAATGTGAAATATTTCGCTTATGTAAGTTTGTAATTAAAGAACGTTATAACAAAAGCAAAAAAGAAGTAAACCTACTTGCTATATTTGTGGAGGAAAAGTAAAAATTATACTATATGCATATCATTAGATCAGACAGCGGTAAGGCTGCCATTGTATCTTGGTCTTGTTCTGTCTAGTGATAGATTTTCTTCTATAGCCTTCCTCTTGTTATTATTATTGGCTTGTAATTTCTGCTGTTGGTTGTGTTCTCTATTTGATTCTGTTTGTGCCTGTGCTACTTCTTCTGATGCAATTTCTATTAATTCTTGTTTTTCTTCTGTCACAATTTTCTCAGCTTCTTGTTGCTGGCTTTTACTTCTGGTTTTCATCATATGAGGTCTAAGTTTATTAACATCTGATAATCTCACTGGCTTCAAGAAAAATTCTTCTGCCCCTTCTTCTAAACATCTGTAAATTAATACAAAAATAAAATTACTTTCCATAACATAAAGGTGATTCATTTTATACTCCAAATTAAAGAGACTAAAATCTTCTCATTTCTTACCTATTGATTCTTGAAGGAACATTTTCAGATGACATAATGACCACAGGTATGTTTCTTAGAGATGAAGATTCCTGTCATTAGAAGAAGAAAAAGAATAAACTTTAAATTACCAAAATTAAATTAAAAATACAAGATCTAAATGTACAAAGTTAAAATAGGGTCCTAAAAAAGGATAATTAATTCAGAAACCAAAGGCACACATGCTCTTTCCACATCTAATGTATAGTTGGAAAAATTCCAACTCAACATAAAAATCCCATGTGGGAAAGAGCACCTTAGACACAAAAGGATCAGATTTCTACAATGCTACATACAACTTGATATGGAAAATTGTGTTCTAAATTACTCTTTATTATATCAAAGATATATTTTCACTTTGACTTATTTTGGCAAATCAAAAGAAAAATAATCTTTTTCTCCGTTTTCCCCTCATCATTAAGGGGAACTAATCTCCAAATCATTGCACAATACTATCTTTATTATGGCTAAAACTGTAAAATACATACTTCATCTATTTTATTTTTTCTTAAAGAAAGTACAAAGTCAAAAAATGGACAAGAAAAAATACCTTAATTTTTTTGAGCAACTCATAGCCTGTCATCCCAGGCATACAGTAATCTGTGATGATAAGATTGATTTCAGCTTCCTGATGATTGCCAAGAGAGACACAAGGCTGAGTTGAGTGATTCTTGTCATCTTCTTGTAAACCCAAAAATTCTAAAGCTTTACTTCCAGAATCAACAGTTGTAACTGCATAAATAAAACACAAAAATCAGTAACAAAACAAAAATAAGCCATAAATTAAATACCCTTGAAATGAAGAAAGTACCTTGACAAGATGAAGTTTTTAATAGCCTTTCAATGAGTTTCCTGTCTATTATGCTATCATCAACAGCTAAAACATGAAACAGAGACTCTGCAGCTGCCATTCCCATTGCTCCTATTTTTCCAAATTATAGAGGAAAAGAAGAACAGATCTTTGAAATATGAGAAGAAAAAAATAAAAGTTGGCTTCTTTTTTTGATGGGGTTCTTGTTTTTTTTTTTTTTTTTTTTTTTGCCTTACTTTAAAATGATGATGAGTTGGGAAGAAGAGGAAAGGTTTGGCTTTGTAAAGAAGTAAAAAACGCAACAAAATCTTCACAACTCACAAAGCAAGATCTGACCAGATCTTTCCAAATTTCTAAGCTGATTTTGAATTATAAGGCAAGCAATGGGCAAGCCCCATAAAAAAATAATATAAAAGAAATCAGATTTGTTATCTTTTTACAAATCTAGAACATGGGGTTGGCTACTTAATATTGTATTGGCTGATGAAGATAATGATTCTTGGGAGGTTGAAGAAAAATACATATAGCTACACTTAGTATAAATATTATAGTGAAGAAAAGTTTTGAGGATTAGAAAGGAAAAAAGGAAAGTGGGGGTCGGCTATTTTGGAAGGAGGAGGGAGGAGGGAGCAGGGTGGGTGGGTATGTACGTTGTTGGACCCACAAAATCCACCCAAAAGATACAGGTGATGTCAGCTGAGATACCTTTTCCCTGGTGTGAAATCTTGTACGATTACCGTATCTTGGGCAGGTGGAGGGTGGTGCAAAGATGCATTTTTTTCCTGTCTTTTTATTGTGGACCGTACGTAATTTGGTAAATAGTGAATTAACGTATCGAAATCAAAAAAAATTGATATTTGTTATTTGAGATGGTATTTGATTTAAGTTTTTTTTTAAAAATTATAACGATCCGACTGGTCATTTTGAGTGTCCGTACTTCGCTCGATAGTTTACGTACATTGGTAGCTCCGTATGATGTGACTTATATGAATCGTCGGTTTTGGTTTTAAAGTTTCGGAATCGATTTGGAAGAATGAATTTCATTGTTGAAATTTTAAGTTGGAAGAGTTGACCAAGTTTTATTTTTAGGAATATGACCCCGGATAGGAGTTTTGATGGTTTCGTTAGGCCAGGATGGTGATTTTGGACTTGTGCATATGCCCGGATTCGCATTTGGATATTTTTAAAAGGATTCAGCCCTAATTGGCGAAAATTAAAAAATTCGAAGCTTTGAAAAATTCATAAGTTTGTCCGGAAGTTGACTTTGTGGATATCGAATTCGGATTGTGGTTCCGGGAATTTGAATAGCTTCATTATGTCATTAGAGACTTGTGTGCAAAATTTGAGTTCATTCCGGGTTGATTTGATATGTTTCGGCGCGAGTTCTGGAAGTTGAAAAAAAGTTCAAAGTTCATCAAGTTCGATTTAAGGCGTGATTCATCGTTTTGATGTTGATATGTGCGATTTAAGGCGTCGAGTAGGTCCATATTATGTTATGGGACTTGTTGGCATGTTAGGATAGAGCCCCGAGGGGCTCGGACGTGTTTCAGATTGATTTCGGACCATTTTCCTTCATATTTGCATTGCTAGTTTTGCAGAATTCTGGGCTTCTGGTTCCCTTAATTGCGATCGCGGAGTATGGATCGCGATCGCGTAAAGATGGTTGTTGGATGGGAAGAAGCTGTTCTTCGCGTTCGCGAGTCCTCAGATGTGTTCGCATATATTGCTGCAGATTGTGCAATGCGTTCACACAAGCATTCACGCATTCGCGTAGTGATTTTAAGGTTGAACTAGGCAGAAGTTGTCTCTCTTCGCGTTCGAGATGTCGTTCAAAAAATATCGCGTAGCTTTGAGAGCCTTGTGTAACGCATTCGCGAGGTTATTGATGGGATCGCGTAGAGTATTTTGGCAGCATATTTCTTTTGTTCATCGCGAACATGATGTCTTTTCCGTGTTCGCGTAAGAGGGATGCCTAGGCAGAATTATAAGTACTCTATTTCGAGGGTTTCGACTATTTTAACATTTTTGGAGCTATGGAGCTCGAAATGAGGCGATTCTTGAAGCAATTTTCACCATGTTGATTGGGGTAAGTGCTCTCTGCTCATTTTTTATTTTATATCATGAATTTATCTTCATTTTCGGCATTTGATTGAGGGCGCCAAAAGAGAAATTGGGGTTTTTAACCTAAAGTTTCATAATCTGAATGTTTGAGTTTTGAACATCGATTTGAAGCTGAATTTGAGTGAAACTAGTATGGTTGGACTCGAAATTTAATGGGTTATTGGATTTGTGAGTTTCATCGGGTTTCGAGGCGCGAGCACGAATTGGGCTTTTGGGTCGATTTTGGGCTTTTTACTAAATATTCGACCTTTATCATTTGGAATTATTTTCTTGGGCTTTATTTGACGTATTTGAGTTGCTTTTGGCTAGTTTTGAGCATTCAGAGGTCGGTACGCACGGGATGATATTTTGAAGCATCGTTTGGCTTGCTCGGTATTAGGATTGGCTTGTTCGAGGTAAGTAACACTTCTAAACTTGGTGTTGATGGTATGAAACCCGAATTACGTGTTATGTGTTTGGTGTTGAGGTGACACACATACTAGGTGACAGGCGTGCGGACGTGCACTATGTGTATTGTGACTCCTCTATTTCTGTGGTACTGTGTAGTTACCTCAACTTATTTGTAACCATGAAATCTCCATGTACTAGAGCTATTGGGTTGTGATCCATGTTAGGATCCATGTCTAAGCCACATGCTTATCCTGTTGGGACCCACTGAGGTTATTTCTGATGTTGAGTTATCTGCTTTCATAGTATTACATACTTAGTTATACGCATTCATATGCATATCATATCTCAGTCTCTTTTATCATTTATTGATACATCACATCATTATTTTTGGGCTGATTTTTTTCATGACATTGAGAGCCCGAGTGACTGAAGAGATTAAAGACTGAGTAAGGTCGAGGGCCTGATGGTGATGATGTTTATGGGATCGGGTTGCACGCCGAAGCATATTTTATTGATTTATGATGGGAGCGGGCTGCACGTCACAACATGTATTACTGATGCCATAATTGGTTTGTTATAACGTTTGGGCTGAAGGAGCCTCTCTAGAGTCTGTACACACCCCCAGGGAGCGCAGGTATCTACTGAGCGTGAGTGCCGAGTGTCGAGTGCAAGTGCTGAGTGACTATGAGGACTGAGCGACAGTGAGTACCGAGCGACTATGACGACTGAGTGGTTGTGATGATTGTGTGATTGAGAGGACTGAGTGCATTGATGCACCGAGAGTATGCATAAGATTTTATCACTGCATGGTATTTCAGTTGGCATGCACACATTGACATGTAGGCATAAAGATGTATTTTCTTCATGCCTTTGAAAATGAAACATTTACTTGTTGAAAGTCTTCGGGAAAAATCACAGTTTTTAAATTTACTCACATTTTTGGCGTTTTCAGTAAAACATTTGGTTTTCACTAATATACTTGAAAAGCACCTATTTTTGTGGAACTGGGAACGAGCTGAGCATTTTATCTCTGAGTTATTACTTTTATTACTTTCATTATGCTGTTATGAACTGTTGTTGGCTATCAATGTTGGACCCCAACCCTTGTCCCAGCTCGTCACTACTTTCAACCTAAGGTTAGGATTGTTACTTATTGAGTACATAGGACCTGTGGTACTCATACTACACTTCTGCACCTTGCGTGCAGATGTTGGCTGTTAATACTGATGTGTTTCGATGAAAGCTGTATTTGAAGATGTACCTGCGTTCCGATGGTAGCCTTAGATTATTAAAAATTTGTTTATGTACATTTCGAACAGATGATGTATTATTTCATACTAGCTTTGTAAACTCTAAGTCTTAGAATCTCATGATTTGTACTATCAGTCATTGAGAATTCTTGTATAACAGTTCAATTGTATCATTATTTTCTTTCTTAATAAATCTCATTAAATTGGATATTTTCTAATTGGATTACCTATCAGGTTCGGTTTGGTGCCATCACGACTAGTTGGGTTTTGGTTTGTGACAAAAATGGTATTAGGTATGATATTCAGTATTTAAAAATAAAATACTGAAATATACATATTGTATCAAAATATATACTAAGTTATACAATATGCATATTATTGATTATAATATAAATATTAAAGTTCTAAATTTACTTTCAGTTGTTTTAATACTTTTCTTAACCTTTACTACATTTTCTTCTCACTATACTTGTCTTTTCCCCTTTTCTTTGTTTACCTACTTATTTTTCAGCTTTTCTTTCATCTAGGTTTAACATTTTTGGTTTCCATCTTCTTTTCACTATATTATTTTCGTATTTGTGAGTACCTTACTTAAGAATATACAATCTATGACTTTATGTACTAGTTAATATTCGAGCTAAACAAATCGAAACCAAAGGAAGAAAATTCGAACTATTCCGAATTTAAATAGGTATGGTATTGGTATAATATTTTAAGAAATAAAATATCGAACCAAAATCTCTAAATATCGAACTGATGAACATTACTATTTTATTGTAGTACCTCTTCGACTCAATTTATATGTAGGTGTTTGGAATTCGAGAATCAAACGAATTATTATCTTGGACGTAATCAAACAAATTTGATACGGAGGATGTAACATATTCTAATATCCCTCGAATCTTAATTAGAAATTTTAGTTTTGAACCCCATAAATAATCCCAATACGAAACGCTTACTTATATGAAAACTGAATATATAGTGGGGAAAAAAAAAACTTTAGAATATAGAATTTAATTCTATCTAAGTAATGGTATAGTTAAAATATTTATACAATAATTTTACTTTTGAGGTAACTATAAATAAATATGAGGCTCATGACCAATAAAAAAGTAAAATAATCAAAAAATTTAGTGCGTGTGGGCTGTGGCTAAGCTTTTCAATTCGATATATCCCCATTAATATATAGTTCTTCTGATCCGTTGTTATTCATGTGTTGCGGTTTTTAACTTTTTATCATCAACTCATTCACCATCTAATGCTTATTAAATACTACCAGAAATTGATGCTAATTTATTCATTTTGCACTAACGCTACTATTTAATAATCTCATAAAGCTGATATAGTAGTACTACTGCAATTTTATTGAGGAGAGATGACATGTGCAAGTGCAAATTTGTTGTTTTGAAAATGGATATTAGGTAACTTACATAACTGTAATTTATTGGCCTATAAATGTGAGAGATCCATTAGTTGAGGTAGACTGGAAGACCAAGTAAGGTTTATAGTATATTCCTTTTTAAGTCGGATAAATTTCATTGGCAATTACTCAATTTTCTTTTATTACATTAAAGTTATGAAGTTATTTCTCGTATTAATTAGAAGAAAATTAATACGGTTGATTACTCAACTTTTTACTTTGTTATAGCAAAGTCATCAAGTTATTTTTCGTAAGAAAAATTAATCACTCAATTTTGCGTAAATATCACAGGAATTCTTTAAACTCTATCTTTTTGTAATAAAAAAAAATTATTCAACTTTCGCATTTGTATCATAGAAAAATATATTACGTTCGTTGTCATTATATCTCATTTGTTTCCTCCTAATGACTTTCTATATTGGAGAAAATTTGTAAAACGGTGGATATTGTGAGAGAATTTGATCTAAAAACGTTAATGCAATGGGTGAACTAGCTAAAAATCGTTATAAATCCATTTTTGGATGCCTTTGGCATATGATGGCGATATTATAACTTAACATGGGTACACTATAACTCAAGAAATACATATTTGCATATTTGTAAAATTTAAATTGTATTCACATATCAATATTTGGATTTATAATTCAAGTTGCTCACGACATGCGTAAGTATTTCACAATCCAACACTATAAATACTGGTTATTCAGAATCCTTAATGACATAATTAGTCTTTTTTGGTTTTTCATTTGGTGTTCGGTGTCCATATTGGGACCCGACTAAATTCGGATTCGTGATGGGAAGTCCCACATTGGGGGATAAAGCGCTCCTAAAAGGCGACTCCATATCCAAGGACTCGAATTCGAGATCCCTGGTTAAAGATGAAAGAGTACTTACCACTCCACTACAACCCTTATCGGTAATGACATAAGTCTAAGTACTACATATCACACCAAGGCCAAGTGAGAGATAGGATTTGCTCATGCAAAAAGTAAAAAGTAAAAAAAATCAATATAGCAAAATATGTAACATTTGATATGGACCCACATAAAATACTTCAAAATATGAAGTCATATAGCTTAAGAACAATTACAGCCACTTAATTCGTAACAGTGATGAAAATCATTGACAGTATTTTTATTTTTTTTAATGATAAGTCAATTGAATGCTAAAATAGATTAAAAATGTCCATTGCACTAAGATCTTTAGAGTTGATGTAATTATTAGGATAGTAATTGCACAACCTAATAATTATACAATATAGTAATTACGATGACTTTTTTGTTTGTCGTAACGTAATCACAATATAAGTACAAGCGTGCTATTTGGTTGCAAAGTGTAATTACACAGTTAAATTAAATTTTAAATGAAATAATTATCAAAACTTAAAAATTAATATAATAAATATATGCATATAAATGATTTTTTAAGCAAAAATAAAATTACATTTGGTATTTAAGATACATATTTTTTCTTGAATATACATTAATTAGTAATCATATATTTACAGCTAATATTGTAAAAATAATTGAAATATATTTTCCAAATTTGTAATATTTAGTTTAGTTAATTTATAAAAACTAAAAACATATGTTTTGTAAGAATATCATGGAATATATATTTGATAAAATAAATTAATATTTATAAATATAATATCATAAAATTATTGAAATATTTGACAAAATTAATCTATCTATTCTAACTAAAAAATGAACAACATGCAATGTGAAATAACAAACCATACTACTAAAACAAGTAAATTGGAACCATAAATATAATACAGTTTCAAAATCCAAATAATATGTCAAATTCCAACATAATAAAAAGAAGTTTCAATACAATTTAAGATTAGGAAACATAATAAATTTATAACGTCATTCAACAATGAAATTCTACTTTAATGACATAATTCATTATATGTCAAGTGTTAATGACTCATTATTTCTAATATTAGAAGATGTAGTTTCAAAAACTAAAATAATAACGTAATTACGCTAAATGAATAAAATAAAACAAACAAGAAATAAAATATGCGAGCAATTATATGGAATCACAAGAAGTAAAGGTATAAAAATAAAAATAAATATTATCCAAATAAAATATATTTTAGATTTAAAAAAGAAATTAAAAAGTAAAAAAAATGAAAATTAAACAATTGAAAATAATGGAAATAAAAATTTATAAAGAAAATAATTAAAATACAAACAAAAAGGAAAAAAATTAAAAGTAACCTTGTAAATACACGGCCAAAGCCTCTTTAAGTCTTTCTCGATTTGCGTGCACAATCTGGGTATTTTTTTCCGGAAGGCTTCTTATGTTAAAAATTGATAAAATATGAAATGTTGCCTTAAAAAAATTCATTTGAGTTGACTTCGGTCACCGTTTTGGGCAAACGAAACCCGGACCTGTAATTTGACAGTCCTGGCAGGTCCGCATCGTTATTTGGGACCTGGGCTGGGCGTATGCTCGAAATCGAATTCGGAAGTCCCTAGCTCGAGTTATTACTTGTTGTCGAAATTTTGAAGTTTGAAGGTTTAAGGACTTTAGAGATTTGACCAATGTTTGATTTTATTGATACTGTATCTGTATTTTGGTTCCGGAATACGGTATAGGTCCATTACTATATTTATGACTTGTTTGTCAAATTTGGTGAAAAATGCAGTTAGTTTGACGTGATTCAGATGTCTAGTTGTTAAAATAGAAGTACTAAAGTTTTCTTGAAAATTTTATTTGATTTGGTATCCGATTCGTAGTTCTAGGCGTTATTTTGGTGATTTGATCGCGCGATCAAGCGAGTTCATATGAGGTTTTTGGACTTGTATGCATATTTGGTTTGGAGCCCCGAAGGCTCGGGTGAGTTTTGGATAGGCTACAAATGATTTAAACTTAGAAAAATCTAGTTTTTAGACTTCTGCTGGTTTCTGGTGTAATGTACTTCGCGATCGTGAAGCCACTACCGCGATTGCGAAGGAGGAACTGGCAGGGGAGGATTTTACTTTATGCGAACACGAAGGACTGTTTGCGAAGGCCAAGTGGAGAAGGGGGGATGCCCTTCGCGAATGCGGACAGTGTAACGTGAATGCGTAGCTTTGTGGACCTGGGGGAGGGGAACTGACCAATACTTCCTGCGAACGAACAAAAGGCTCACGAACGCGTAGGCTGGTGGGTTTATGCCTTCGCGAACGCGTCAGGCCCTTCGCGAACGCGAAGAAGGCTTGACGCCCAGTGATTAAAAACAAACCAAAAACGAGATTCTTTCATTTTCATAAACTCTGCATTAGAGCTCGGATCAGAGGCAATTTTTAAGAGAAAACTCAACATCAATTCATAGGTTTGTACACTTTAACTCATTTTCTTCCATTTCTAACATCACCCATCAATTTCTAGCCCTAATATTTGTTCTTCCATGGTAGAAAATTAGGAATTTAGGAAGAATTGGGTTTTTTTTGCAAATTAGAGATTTAGACCTCAAATTAAGGTCGGATTCCGAAGTTAATTACATAATCGGGCTTGGGGGTGAATGGGTAAATGAATTTTTGTCTGAACCTCAAGTTTTAACCAAGCGGGCCCGGGATCGATTTTTGACTTTTTGAAAAAAAGTGATCCTAAATTTATGCATTGGGTAAAAGTGTGAAAATCCTAAATTTATGTATTGTAATTGATTCTTTTAGCAATATTTGACATTATTGAGTCAATTGTGGTTAGGAGGCAGATTCTAGGGGAAAGGCTCCGGTAGAGCTTTGAGTTGACTTTTGGAGCGAGGTAAGTGTCGTGGTTAACCTTGACTTGAGGGATCATAACTTGTTTGCCTATTTGCTACTTGTTTAAATGTTGGGTACAACATATATGTGAGGTGATGAGCACGTATGCATTGTTGTTGGGTTAAAGCATGCGGGTGGGACGTATTTCTTGTAATTTATTGCTTTCTTTCATCATGATAACCATGCTTACACTAGTTAACTATTAAATTGATCGCTCTTTCCTCATTTATGGATTATCTTTGACAATTGAGCATTGTTTCTGAAGTTGAGGTGGGTATTGTGGAACAATTGTTGACGTAAGGTTTATTCTTGTTTAATTCTATCTTCCTGTTGTTATTTCTTCACTGTTACATAGTAAGGGAGAGTGTTAAAGCACGAAGGGTGATGTCGTGCCGCATTTATTAATTCATGATGAAATTGAGAGTAAAAGCATGAAGGGTGATGTTGTGCCGTATTTATCATATTATGGAGAGTTTGAGAGTAAAATCACGAAGGGTGATGCCATGTCGTTATTACTGTTTCATGGTGAGACTGGGAGTAAAAGCACGAAGGGTGACGCCGTGCAGTTTTATTCATTGTGTTTATTCGTTTTGTTGGTCGAAGGTTTATTGACTGTCCTTGTTATCATTCCCTGTTGTAGTTATCGTATCTTGCACTCCTTTCACATGCCCCTTCCCAATAGTACTTGTTAATTCTTTATTTGTTGTTATGTTGCACGAATATCTCTGTTTGTACAGGTTTAATTACGTAGGTGTCCTGTCATAGCCTCGTTACTACCTCGTCGAGGTTAGGCTTGACACTTACGGAGTACATTGGGTCGATTGTACTCATACTACATTCTGCACTTTTTGTGCAGATTTTGGTACCGGTCTCAGCTGTCCGTGAGGCGTACCAGCTCGGATTAGCATTTGGAGACTCGAGGTAGATCTGCTGGGTCCGCAGACCTTAAAGTCCCCTTTCTCCTTCCTTATTTTACTGTTCATTTCATTCGATACAGTTGTATTTATTTCAGACTTTATATGTAGAACCTCTAGAAGCTCATGTACTTGTGACTCCAGATCCGGATTGTACTAGAATTTGGATTATTATGCTATTTTGTATTTTGTTTTGGACTTCATTTCGGTTTACTTGGTTTAACTGTTCAAAGTGGTTAAAATTTGGCAAAGAATTACTTTAATGTTGACTTGCCTAGCAAGTGAAATGTTACGCGACGTCACAACCTGAAGGTGGCAGAATTATTTAAAATCGAGGGAATATTAATTGTGAGCTAGCAGTTAGAATCACAAAAACGTCCCGCCAGAAAGCCCACATGTAACATACACCAGTTATTGCTGTTTATAGCTACTAATAAAAGATTCCGGTACTCAAAAGGTTAATTGATTACAGAAAACAGATGTTATAATACCATTTCAAAGAAACTGCATGGACTCAAAAGGCCACCCTTGTTCTTTGATTATTTCCCATTCAACCAAATAACAAATTGTTATATACAAGGAGAACGCTAGTCTCGTGCAAATTGTTATCCAAAAAACCAGAGCATACAACAACAATGTATTGTTGGTCTTTAATCTTAGTGTAGCTTAATTTTAAGTTTAGTTTAGCTTAGTTTTAAGCTTGGTGTAGCTTAAAGAGAGTGAATGGAAAATGGTGGGAAAAGAAATGGAGGGAAGTGAAATTTTGAATTAGTGCACTTTGTCCCTCATTGGAAGAAGGAAAGAAAATCTGTGTGTTTATATAGAGAAGCTCTTCTTCTAGCTCTTAAAGAGTTGAGAAGAAGGAAAGCCTCGCGCGGTCGTCGCTCGCTCGCTCGACTTCAGCTTCGTCTTCGGATTTGGTCAATGATTGATTTATTAATCTTTTTGGACAAAATTCTTTTCAAATTATTTAATTAATTAATTTCAAATCCGAAATGAACTGAGACCCACGACCCGGTCCGGTGCGACCCGTTTTCTTTCCCGGGTTATTTTAAATTTCCCGCAATATTCATACCTGTTCAAAACAGCTATGGCTGTTCTGAAAAGATTCACACCTATTCCAACAGCCATGGCTGTTCTGAAAGGTTGCAAAACCTTTTCAGAAACAGTACTAAATTGGCTATAAATATACCTTGAATCTCAGAATTTTTACTTACTAAATTTTCTGACCTTCTTCTTCTTATTCTGCACAAAATATTCCAGTGTGTTTTACAGCCTTCGAGTGGTTCGTTGATCACCGGTGTTTTTGGTACCAACACTCCGGTGAGTTAAATCGTTCTATACTGGGAGGATATATTCCAACACCTCGGGTACTTGAGGGGAATAATTTCCTTAAGGACACACTGTGTATTCAGTGGGCTCGATTTATTCTTATATGATTTTTCATAGAAAAAATAACTAAGGACGCCTGGACTAGCGCGCTCGCGCTCAGCACGCACTAGTGGTCGCGCTAGTCAGGTTTCTCACTTTCCCTAGTATATTCCACTAGCGCGGCCGCGCTAATCCCGCGCTACAGCCCGCGCCAGTGAGGTTTCTTACTGGTTTTTGAAATTCAGAAATTATTATTGTTTTATTTTATAGAAATACAGATTATTAACAATCTTAAGAAAATTATATTTTTTTATTTTCTGTATTCTGTTTGTGGAGATTAAAACCTGTGTGTTTTCTACCCCTTCTGAATTTTATTATTATGATTTGAAGCTATAAAAACTTCATCAGAATTTGAAATTCAGAAAACGATTTGAAGAACATAAAAACTTCATCATTTTTTGTGAAACAGTATATAAAAACTTCGGTTTTTATTTATTATACATATTGTTTATTGTTGATTATAATATTGTTTACTGTTTTGGTTTTGCCATTTATTGAACTCTTCTGTTGTTGACAGTGAGAAATGACAATTGATAACGAAAATTCTTCTACTACTGTTGCGGCAACGACGATAGCCTCGTCGAGCCGGACGACTGTTCCACCGGCAGAAAAATCGGGAAAATTTTCCGAAGCTTACTTCAAAGGATGGAAGCAAAGGGTGTTCTTCTGGCTTACCACACTTGGTATGCAGAAATTCACTAGTGAAGAGCCTTCAGTGCCTACTGCAGACATGCCGGACAATGAAAAGTTCATGATTATTGAGGCCTGGAAGCAGGCAGATTTTCTTTGCAAAGGCTATATTTTAAGTGCTTTAGAGGATGACTTATACAATGTGTACAGTGAGATAAATACTTCGAAAGAATTATGGGATGCACTTGAGAAGAAGTACACGACAGAAGATGCATGCTTGAAGAAGTTCGTGGTTGCCAAGTTTCTAGACTATAAAATGATAGACANNNGCAAAGAAATGAAGTTGGAAGATCTTGTGATTCGTCTCAAGATTGAGGAAGACAACAAAACAACCGAGAAGAAGTCTCGTGGAAATTCAACGATCATGGGAGCTAATATCGTTGAAGAAACTGCTCCAAAAAGTAAGAAAAGGAAGAGATCTTCTAGACAGACTAAGGACCAGAACAAAAAGAAATTCAAGGGCAACTGCCACAATTATGGAAGAGTTGGTCACAAAGCCCCTGATTGTCGCTTCTCGAGAAAGGATAAGAAGAAGGGACATGCCAACATAGTGGAGAAGAATGATGACATTGATAATCTTTGTGCAATGCTTTTGGAATGCAAATTAGTTGGGAATCCTAAGGAGTGGTGGATTGACTCCGGAGCCACTCGACATGTTTGTGCTGTCAAAGAAGCATTTGCTACTTACTCTACTGCTAGTCCCGAAGAAGAGATTTCCATGGGAAATAATTCAACAGCCAAGATTGAAGGTTATGAGAAGATTTTCCTAAAGATGACTTCCTACAAGGTGTTAACGCTCAACAACGTTCTTCATGTTCCTACTATTAGGAAGAATTTAGTTTCTA